>JAAIXJ010000005.1:690609-810343 GCA_013403705.1 Heliconius hermathena | reverse complement strand
CGCAATGAAGAGGTACACAGAATGGCAGGTACTAGCGAGGATGTCACAGTGAGAATGAAGAAGAACGTGCTCAGCTGGTTTGGGCACGTCGAACGAATGAGTGATGAAAGAATGGCAAAAAAGATTTATGATGGAAAAGTGAGCGGTAAGAGAGGTAGGGGGAGACCTCGGTTGACCTTCGAAAACACAGTATCAAAGATACTGGAGGAAGGTCACGTAAAAAGCATGAGGACCCCCCGAAGGGCATGTATGAAGAGGTTGATGACAGTGGACGAGGCGAAAGAGGTATGTAGAGACCGTAGCGTTTGGCGCTCCGTTCTCTCTGACTACCCCGCAAGGGATAAAGCGTGAAGCTAAGTTAAGTTTTTTTTTTAAGTAAATAATTAACAAAATTCTATCTTTAGTGTGGAATAATACTGTAAGAATATTAAAATATCTAAGAAATAGCATTATCTCTTGCCATATGATAACTCTTACCAATAATGTTTGTGTAGCTAGAATTTATTAAATTCTACCTACGTAAGCGTATAAGAATTTCGACGTAGCTTGACAAGAACATATGGCTTAGTGGTCAGAATGCTTGGACGGCTTCCAAGACGTGACACGTGTTCGAGTCCCTCTGCATAAAAAGTTTTCCAAAATATTTTAGAAATATATATTCATACACTGTTAGTGACAGTGGTCACCGTCATAGCGCAGAGAAATAGTGTCTCAGTGCTAACGCAATGTGTTGTGGCTTTGATTTCCAATTTTGGTGGAACGATTGTATTTAAAATATTTTTATTTCCCCGCTTCGGTGAGACCACTTTCGGTTTTTAGGGCTGAAATTCAGCAATTTCGAAATGTGTGAACAATCCAATTCATCAAGCAGCTCTAGCCAATAAGCTATACGTTCGCAATGTGTCAAAATGTAAAATTGAAACGTCCAGCAATAAGGTGTAGATAGCCTTCTCTTCTTCCTGGCACTAATCCTGGCTTTTGCCAGGGTCTGCCTTCCCGCTCAACCTACTCAACTTTGCACGGTCTTTAGCGTGCAGGTGTGTAAGTAGTATCATACTAATATTGTAAATATGAATGTAAATTTGTCTGTTACACTTTTACGTTAAAACTATTCAATCGATCTTTATGAAACTTTATACACATATATCATTAGAGGTATTAGAAAGGTGTAAAATACTTTTTTATCAAAAAAAATTCTAAAAATATTATCGTTTAGCTATAATATAAAAATAGGTTTAAGCGAGCAGATCCGCATTTGAGTCTCTAGTATAAATTGATTTTAAGTTAAAAGGATTATAACACTCTACTAACATTTTATGCTGCATTTCTAGTTTCACGTTCGGTTTTCACTATAAATTGATTTTTAAATGGACTTTATAATCTAATATTCCGACAATAGATTTTAAAACGGACTTTTTAACAAAAGTTTATTTAATTTTCACCTTTATGACACCTAATAGATATTTTTTTACTTTGCTTATGTAGAACGAAGCAGGAAGTACAGATGATTTCGTTCGCGGCTTCTTTTTTGTTATATTATTTGTCGTTGAGGCTGAGGCACATCGTCTGAATGTAAACGCGATAGCTGTGGATTTTATTAAGGGTGTATATTATTACCATTTACTCGAACAAAGCGCTGTGTTGACAACATAGGGTAGCCTTTGGCTACACTACTATATGCGGGATATAGCATGAAGTTAAAAAAATATTTGGTACAGAGTAGGTACAAATGATAGGCTGAAGGTTAAAAGCCAGGAAATATCCTCTAGGAAATATATCTGGGATCCGTCTAAGCGATGTAGTTCAAGAGACTTTTTATTCAATAAAATTAAGGATTAATAAATTATCTAATCCTGGAGGCTGGTGCAGTGCAGAATAACAGCATCAGCATCTGATTGTAAACGCCACGGTTGTGGATTCGATTTCCGCTCGGGGAAATTAATTATTTTTCTTTCCTCGCTCTGGTAACAAGGTAAAGCACTGCTTTGAGTTTCGGCACTCAAGGTGCGGACGATGCAAACAGTGCGTAGGTAACGAAGTGTCTTAAAACTAGATTCCCTCTGCCTACCGTGCTTTGTGCACAATACAACGTCAAGCTGTAATATATAATTTTAATTTTTTTCTCTAGTGAAATCTCTTCATACTACAGTGGTTGTTTTCTTCGCGCCCAGAGCGACGGCACTTAAAAGTGTTTGCGTTATATCCACCCTCATTCGGAATTTCCGTTGCAAATCTGGTTTTAATGCACTCTATTTTAATTCACCAAGTTTTTGTTGGATTCGCCTGTGTAAATTTTATTGGGTGGATTGGAAAATAAAATACTGATCATGGATTGAAGATAATATGGACTGTGATTTATTTTGTATAATATTATAGCATAATAATATATTTATTATATTATGTTATCTATAATATTTTGTGAAATAGACGGGACTTACGAATACATATTATGTCACTGTGTGTACACTGTATTGGGTGACAGTCAGCGCGTAGACTAAGCTATTGGACTTAGAAAGTTAAAATTTGGCATGTTTATTTCTCAAAACTCCTACGGTAACAGAAAAATACGGGTTTTTACGTTTTATATCTAAAATGAGCGGGTAATGCTTCGGTGCAATGGACTCTTTTAAAATAAGTTTACATTTCCACCAACCACTAACAGAAAGTTTTTATTTTGTGATTATTTCGCTCCTCTCCCTAAAACTGAGCAAGTTCATTTCAACTCTTTCTGCTCGCATGGTTCTTTCCGCCCGACTATTTATTAGTGGAATTACAAGTTGGTATGCAGTTTACTCTTGCGACTTCATTATAATTTTTAATGGGTACACTCCGATCATGGTAGAAACCGGGTTTAAAGACCATGCAAGTTAAATAATATAAAATTGCGGGTGACGAATGTCGAAATATTAAAAAGGCTTGCGAGAATAACTATATATTATAATTGAATACGAATCTATGAATTTCGAAATTTTTAAAAAGTTATTCAGTGTGATGTGCTATTTTCGTAGACAATATCTTAAAAAATATATATTTTAATTATTTTCAATACAAGTAAAATAAAGCAGCGTTGAGTTACGCCACTAGATAGAAAGCGGGGAGACCCGACTATAGATTCTCTTACTCTATTTGCTATAAGTTTTAAACACAGTGGATGGAAAATATAAACAGCATGGCAAGAGCATTGTGTTCAATTTGAATTTATTTTATCATCAAGTTCTTCATACCTCTCTCCACGCAGGGGTCCTAGTGCTTTAAAGTGACCTTAATTCAGTATCATCGATAATTTGTTCTCTAAGGTCAACTGCGGGCATCTCCTGTCTGTCTTATTACTCTCTCTTGCTTCATAAATCAAAAGAGGTATGTCGAAACCGTATCGTTTGGCGCTCCATGGTCTCTATTGGCTACACTGCTAAGGATAAAGCACGATGCTAACAAATATTTAATACTTTTCAGTTTTTTCATAATGAGTTATTAATTATTTATTTATCAAAAATCTTCCTTTTCTTCTAGATGGTGCATACAATGATGCCGATAGCTCGATCCATAGCGCTAGGTATGGCTGCCTCGTTAACTCTAGCGTATATGGGCCTGGCGCTGGGCTTGGGAGCGCAGGATCAAGAACGACAATTTTATGAACAGGTAAAAATTGTGTATTATTTTTAATTTTAGACTCTCTGGCTACCCTGCTTGTGATAAAGCTGAAAATAAACAAAATATAATATTTTTCCAGAGATTTTTATCTATTTTTTGGATTAAACTAGATAAAGTTATACGTTTATATTTATTTAAATTTTGTACAGAAAATTTTCAAAATATTGCGTGTTTGTGGCGGAATTCAACGACGAGCTTTGCCCTATTATAAGGGCAAGAAACTGAAAATACTTAATTCTTCTGAGTGGGGATCGAACCCACAACCGTCGCGCTTACGGCCAGATGCCAAAGGCTTATTTTCATGGGTCGTTAAATCAGTCGTTATACAACATTCGGAGAGTCCCAGAATGTGGATTTCAACGTGAAAGTAGGCTTTTTATTCCCCGCAAGTGGCTTAAAAACTAATGAAATACATCGGCTGGTGCGTGACCAAGAATCCTTCATTCACGACATGCTATGTCGAGTATGAAGGATTCTTGCTTCAACAACTGATGAAAATGATCAAGGCTTGCGGTCCTTACGGCATGCGGAAGCAGAAATTTCCTGCACCCCGAAAACATTTTGTAACGACCCGTGAAAAATAGCCCTAAAGAGCAGTGATTATACTTATTAAATCTCAATAATACAATAAATCCATATACTATGTATATACAAGTGAACAAATAGAAGCATTCTTAGAAGTGATATAATGCTTTAAAATGTTATTATAATAACAAAGTAAGGGATTTCTTTGATCTTATTACTATAGAAATTATTTTTATGATTATTTACACAATTGTGTTGTTGTTTGTGATGTACTTATTTTTATAGATGTTAGATCAGAAGAATATTATACTTTGTTTTATCATCTTCACACTGTATCCCGCACACAGCAGGGTAGGCAGAGTTAACCTAGTGTCAAGACACTCCGTTCCCCACTTTCTGCCGAATTCTGGAGGCATTGCGTGTTGAGTGGCAGAGCTCAACGCCGCGCTTTGCCTTGACACCAGAGCGAAGAAATGGAAATATACATTTAAATCAATATTTCATCCCCTCGAGTGGGGATCGAACCCACAACCAGTCGGTTTTACAGTCACACTTCGTGCTCCTGCGCCGCGACTGGCCCCAATAATAATAATATTATAATAATATTCGATTGTTAGGTTGTAAGGTATCTCTGGGCAGGTGATGACATGTATTATAACGATAGAGACTGTCGTGGCCCAGTGGCACAAGGTGTGACTGTAAGCCCGATGGTTGTGACATTTTCCGTCACAAAATTATACTTATATGATCCTCCTCTTGATATCACTTCAAGCTCTATATTTAGAGGTTCTTAAAGCGTATAAGATTGTCACATCCGTTTCTACTCCAATAAAGTGTTCATATGTTTTTTTGCAGAATTTTTACTCCTTACCCAAAGATAATGTTATTATACAATGTTTTGTGACATTCTTATTTTTAGTTTATTTAAATATGCTGAGTGATCTAATTATTTGAGATGCTATTTTGAAAATATATTAAAATATTTTTGTTTTGACTATCAAAAGATTTTTTAGATAATTTCATTATTCTCCATTTTTGCTTCGTTGCAGATTTTTTGTAAAGATTGGCGCAACCTAACGCCTCAGCTTACATATAATGAGAACACTTTAAATATTCTTTGAGACCATCGTGTACCTATCTATAAGCATAGGGACAGTATTCGATTCGTCTGAATATTCAACCCCACTCGGGGGAATTCATTATTTTTAACTAAGCAAGACCAAGATCGGCATTTAGTTCCGCTACTTTAACAAGGAATGTCTCGAATTCCGGCGGGTCGGGGACAACGGAATGTGTGGATTATAAATTTATTAACAATATCGGGATATCGTCAATATATCTTGCTATATGCAAAATTCAGATTAAAGCAAAAAAACTTTTCTAAAAGTTAAGACATTATTCAAATGAGTTATTATTACATTTAAAAAACTTCATAAAATATTTCTTATATAATATCACGTTACTAATTCAGCGGTAGTTAACGAAGATGTATCGGCGACTTGTAAAGCTTCGAAGTCGAGCTTAATGAAGTAAAAGTTTCGCTTTACACAATATACAAGTTTTCTGAACAAGTTTAAAAGCGCTTGATACTTTAATTCTTTGGGGATTAGGGTTATTTTTCTTACAGGTAGAAAATGTTTGTGAAATGTATGAGACATTTCCACCTAAGTATCTCTATACAAACACGGTTTTACTACACTGAAAAATGAATGAAACGTATATTTAATTTTCAAGGAATTCGTATAAATTCCTTGTAGATAAGCAAAATATTTTAGAAAATTATTTATTTTTAGTTAATATAATATTTTATCTGTCGTTTTTGGGTTCGAATCATTTAAGGAATTTTTTTTATATATTTTTGAGAAATTCTAATTAAAGTGCCTGAAATTTTTATAACCAATAATGTTATTTATTAATTTTGCTAACAACAAATCTAAAGGGACTTTGACATTATGTTGTGTGTAATACTTTTTAATTTATTATAGAGGCTTTATATTTAGTTAGAGGCGAAATGGAAAATTGTTTTATATGTCTTCGATTATAATATATTTGAAAAAATATTTAAAAGAGTTTTCCTGATGTTATTCGATAAAATTCCACGATCCATGCCATAATGCAATTTGGATAATGGAGCACGAAACTGGTGATTGCTACGTTCTCACTTCAGATATGTAAAAATAAAAAATATATATTACTATGAAGAAGCTTAGCAGAAAAATAAGATAAATATTTAAAAAATAGAAAAATACGAGATACTTTTGGCAAAGTGGCATTATGACATTCAAGTCGTTCACGATCAAAACCGCATGTGAAACTAAAGATTTTCTATTTTGAATCTAAAGGAATTTATTATATTGCCCACAGCTCACCTGTGAACTAGCTCTCCTCCTCTCCGCAAGTGGTATCGGTCTCTACTACCGAGCCCTGACGGAGAGAGCTCATAGAAACACTTTCGCCGGCACCAGGACCTGTTTGGAGCAGCGCGTGAAGTTAGAATGTGAGAGGGAACAGCAAGAACGATTGTTACTATCTGTTATACCGGCGTATATTGCAGCTGAGGTAAGTAAATTTATGACTTCTAGGCTCTTTATCAGCAGAAAATTTAAACATGAATTTTAATTTTATTTAAGAATATGAATATATTAAATATGTCAAGCTATGCTCAACGCTTCGTTGACGTTTAAACATAACTATTTTTTTGTTTTTATAGGGGTTTTAAAAATTCCATAACAAATCATACAACGAGCATCGAGCGGCTCGTTGGATGTCTGTTACTAAGTAACGAATGTGTTTTTTTTTAAATAAATTAAAATTGAATAATTTTTTTTGAAGCGAATCGTGGGGCCGAGGGTTGTGGGTTCGGTCCTCACTCGAGGAAATAAAATATTTATTTAATTTCTTCGCTCTCGTGTCAAGGCAATGCGTGTCGGTGAGTTCCAACACTCAACACGCAATGCCTCCAGAATTTGACGAAAAATGGAGAACGGAGTGTCTTAACATTCTAATATTAAGACTCTCCGTTCTCTCTGCGTACTTTGCTGTGTGTGGTGTACAGAATGAAACTGACTAAATTAAATAACTTTCATAAAACGTAATTAAAATAAACAAACACTGAAGAAAAGTTTCCAGTTGCAATCATATTACAAATAAGAAGTAAGATTGAAGATTATTCTTTAATTTTATTTTTTTTCTTTCTAAGTTTTTCTATAAAGCAAATGCGTTCATTTTATTAACACAGATTGCTCCTCTAGGCTCTAGGCGTAATAATGAGTAGTCAGCATAATTTCTTTTGTTGTGAAAAAACTATAGTACTAACTATATAAGAAAAGATTTTCAATTACTGTTAAAATAAGTAAAGCGTTTTTGTAGTTTTAGTTAAATATATTTGTTTAATTTCATGTAGGTGTCTTATGTATTATGCAGGGTAGGTAGAGCGACGTAGTGGTACATCATAAAACTCATAAATTTTAGCGTAATTAAACACCGCACTTTGATCGATCAGATCGAAATATATGACAAATTAAGAATTTCGAGTTACACTACGAAAAAAAAATACATAAAACTCAAATCTTTATACTCCGTGCAAATAAATCTTTAATAGGTAGGACATATATTTGTGTGTTTTTTTAACTTCACGCTGTATCCTGCACACATCAGGGTAGGCAGAGGGAACCTAGTGTTAAGACACTCTGTTCTCCACTTAGTGTTAAGATATTACGTTCTCAGTAAGACACTTCAGTTCCCGAACTTCTGCCAAATTCTGGAAATTTATAGAGTTCAAGTTGAACCCACAACCCGTCGTTTACAATCGTACGCTTGTGCCCCGGCGCCACGGCGACCTCAGAAATAGAATGAAATATATCATAAAATGATACATACCCATACATAATATATATATATATATATATATATATATATATATATATATATATATATATATATATATATATATATATATATATATATATATATATATATATATATATATATATATATATATATATATATATATATATATATATATATATATATATATATATATATATNTATATATATTTTTTTTTGATCAGCTTCACGCTGTATCCCGCATACAACAGGGTAGGCAGAGGGAACCTAGGTAGTAAATATTAATACCTTCCCAATATATAATTCGAACTTCATAAAAGTGAGGTCAAACTAGTTTACGAGTCGAGTAAGTTTGTCTTTAGAGGGGCATAAAGTGACGTTATAGTTTAAACATTATGCAGGGTTTGGACAAACATGTTACTTTAAAACTAATTAAATAAATATTTTATTATCACTTACTTTTAAGTGAATATTTAGTAGGTTTTCTATGAATAACTTATTTTTAAAAATCATCGCTTACTAGAGATTATTGTGGTTCATATTATCTTCAATCTACCATTAATATTTTTAAAACCATCTTCCATTTTTAAAAGCTTTTATTTAACTTGCAGTGTATGTATGTACATATATTTCTTCTTTTTAGAGCGATTAAATAGAAACTTTTTTAATAAAAGTTTTTTTACTTTTAATTTTTTTAATTATGGCGTTTCGAGGCTGCCAGTTGAACATAAAATGACTTCACCTATGTCACGTTGTACAAAGAACACACGAAGGAGTTTCTACGGTAAAAAAGAGATACTGCTACATAGTAGAATAATGCATATTATAAAGAGATATAGTAAAAATACTACCTTCATCTTCTAAGACTCCGTATGGAATATTTTGAATCTTCCGTGTTCAATTATGTTAAAAAAAGCTTAAATCTTCAATATTAGACTCTCTCACAAATATTTGTAGATATGTATAGTTAAAAAAATGCAAATGATCGTTTGTGTGTATTGCCATTACTTTATTGTCAGGCGCTTACGAATTAATGACTAACATGGTGTGTAACTGTAAGTGGCTGAGGATATTCCCGTTCGGAAAATTGAAACATTTAATATTTTCATTTTCTTACTCACAGGGCAAAGCGCAGCTTTGAGTTCCGCCCAGAGAATTTGGTGAAAAGTAGACAACAGATTGAGTATCTTAATATTGGGCTCCCTCTGCAAATCCTGCTACATGAGGAATACAGCGGGAAACTTGAAAAAAAGATTTTTTTTTTGTATAAAATATGTAAATGTTTTTAAAAAGGAAAAAAATAAAGCTGCTAGTTAGGAAAATTAACAAGTTTGAATAAACTGAACTAATAACTAAGCTTTTATTTCTTGAATTTTATGTACCTACACATAAACGTTATATTATTTATCTCATAAAAATCAGTCTCGTAAAAAAATAAATAAATTCTCGCATTTCGCGCAAATAATAAGCAGCGCGTAGAAAACAATTTTCAAAGCGCGTAGAAAAAAATATAATTAACTAAACACCATTAAATACAAAAAAGAATTTGTAAAAATTTTAAGAAAAAATAATAATCTGAGCAAAGAAATTAAAAATCACTTTCAACGAAACACCGCTGACAGGAAAGGAAAGTGCTCTAAAATTTTCAATGAATCACTTTTTAGCGGTAAAAATAGCGTAAACATTCGTTTCGTTTAGAGAATACAAAACAGTAATTTACAGAAATGGTGACAAATCTTTATTAAAACCTTCGCTCCTTTTCTGTATAAGTAGAATATTATATAAAATATACACTATTAGTCCGTTTTTGAAATTCCATTTTAAATTATTTTTCACATTTCAATTCGTAAAGGCTGTCGTGGGGCGGGGGTACAAGCATGCAACTGTAAACGCGACGTTTGTGATTCGATTTCTACTTGGAGGAATGATGTATTTAATATATTTATTACCTCGCTCTGGTAACGACGCAAAGCGTGGCGGAATTCAGCCGAAAGTGGGGAACTGTAATGTCTTAATGGAAACGGACCTGTCCTTACATCACGTTCTCAGGTTCCCTCTGCGTGGCATACTATGTGCGGGATACAGCGTGTTGCTAAAAATAATAACAACTTATGCTGTCTGAATTATTATCATTTCCTCTTCCTGAAAAAACACATCGCGGTACAAAACGTCTTGACACTAGTGTTAAGACACTCCGTTCCCAAGTTTCCGCTCGAATACCGTAACTTAAAACATTATATGTTAAGTTAAGAAATTCAACGATGCGTTTTACGACGTGGCTACGAAGATGAAGTAAAAATTCTTACCCTGAGTAGGAATCAAACCCACCCCAGTTTAATATATATCAAGGACAGTTTCAATCATCAAACAAAAGGAGCATAAATTTAAGTGAAAAATGTAAATAAAATAATTGTTGATGTCACTTCTAACTCATTTATGTTGTTCAAAATTTTCACAATTTTATCAATCCTGGTCACCTACTTTGCGTCGACTGTATAAACATTTTGAAGATAACTCAGAGCTCACGATCTGAAGCGAACGTTATTCAACGAAAGTTGTTGATATGTTGACAAAAAATATTATTTTATATGAGCCCAGTTGTGACGCAGAGCACAAGGGGCGATTGTAGACGCGACAGGTTGTGGATTTGATTCCCACTCGAGGACATGATATATTTCATTTATAAAGATTTTAGTGTCATTTAACTTCGTTGTGTAGTATAACTCGAAGTTCTTAATTTGTCAAGCTAGAATCACCTATAATTTATAAGAAGCCATCGTAACGTATTGGAGCGTCTGATTGTAATCGTTTTTTTTCCGAACAGGCTAATTTGCTGTTGATCTAGGATAATCCTTACAGCGTCACCGGGCGGGGAGGGGTGAGAGTAGCTCGCCCCTGAAGAATAAGTACAAACGGAGAGTGTGTCGTGAGATTGAGAAATGAATCCTGTCTATACAGAGTGTTTTTGTCATCTCCACTTTAAATGAAACCACAGTTTAACTAGTCTATAAAAACCTAATACAATTAAAACAAAAGAGATATTTCCAAATTTTTTGGCACGAGGTACGACTGTAAAAACGGACTGGTTGTGGGTTCGATCCCCACTCCAGGAGATGAAATATTTACTTAAATTTATATTTCCATTTCTTCGCTCTGGTGTCGAGGTTAAGCGCGGCGTTGAGTTCTGACACTTAACACGCAATGCCTCCAGAATTCGGCAGAAAGTGGGGAACAGAGTGTCTTAACACTACGTTCCCTCTGCCTACCCTGCAGTGTGCGGGATACAGCGTGAAGCTGATTTAATTTTTTAATTTATAATTAATAAAATTATCGTTGTAAAATAAACCTATCAAAGCGATAACGCCGCACATGCGTCATTCACGAAATCGAGTCGTAGGTAATGGCGGTGATGTTGAATTGCGTAAAATAGAACGAGAGATATCTCTTTCTCTGTCTAGTATGTTTTTTGAGAATGAAAAGCGGCAGATTGGCAACGTTTGGTAATATTTTTGTAGTAGTATGTGTTTACGTTATTGGTATCTTCGTAACTTATGTAAACGAGAGTGTCTGACAGTTTTTACGACGGAGCTTGAAGAGCAGGCCGTTGTGCCAGACCTCGTCGAAGGCTTTGCTATATCTAGAAAAATGGATTAGCTTCCTGAGCTTCTCTCAGATCTCAAATCTCCCTTCTGGCAGACCTGGGACCACTTTTGAGTAACTGTGGAGAACATGTATGACGTCGTGAATTTGGCCACGGCTAAGTTAGCAAAATCTGCTGAGTTTATAATGCAAGGAATGATTTCGATGAGTTGATTGTAATCCCTATGGATGTGGTTTTTATCCCTACTCGGAAGAATAATGTTACATTATTTTTATTTAATCGGCCACTAAATACGAAATACATGTAAAATTTTCGAGGATTGTATTTCGTGTGGCGGACAGAGTGTTTTAGCGCTGGGTTACATCTGCCTACCCTATATATGCGGAGAACAGAGTGAAGGTGCAAAATAATATAATATATTATGAAAAGGTTGTTGCTCCTTTTAAGTAGGTAATCAACAATCATTTAATATATAAAAATATCCTTAATTCTGGTCTCCATTTTGCGTTGAAAGCGTTTGCTCAGTGAAACGATTATGCTCAGTGAAAGAAAACCTATATTATAATAAGCAATCATTCACCTTTGTGAATAGTAATTATTTTATACTCGAGTCTAATACTAATTTTGTCGATGGCAACTTGTTTCTTATCAATGCCAGCATCTGGAATTTTCTCTGTCCGCCACACGAATTTCTACTTAAGGGTGTGAACTACTGAACACTCGCGTCTTGAGTCTTTAGAATGCTTTCAGAATTCGGCGGCAAGTGAGGGAAGGAAGTGTCACAATGCCTACTCTGCTATATGCGGGATATAGTGAAGCCAAAAAAATAAAATATACATAACTAAGCAATTTATATGTCTGTTGAACATAAGAATAACTTTTTATAATATAACACTAATAACAAGTAACGACAAATTTTTACTAAAATGCTCAAAGGAAACAACAAAACAGTTTCTGAATAGTACCTACTCATTCAAAGGGGACGTCGTCGTGTCGTCATACTCCGTGTACAGAATGACTAAACAAGTGACAGTTATTGGCCTAGCATTTTCATAAATACATTTTACTGACCTGACACTATATTTAAAATAGGTAAAGTGTTTACATCTATTTATATATAGTTAGCTGTTTAATTTCTTTGTGACATAATTACTACAGTGGGTAAAAAAAGTATTTGCACACCTGACTTCTTAAGTTACTCTTACAGAAAAACAGAATGGTTTCAGTTAATTATTGTATTTAATAGCTTATTCTATATATATTTCGAATCGGTTAATGAAAATCCTTAGAAAATAGAAATTAAAAAATGAGATGGTAAAAACACATACTTTAAAGCCAAATAAGTATTTGCACACAGACCGTACCGACCGTGTACGTATTTTGTAAAAATTTCTACAAAAATAAAAGAAAAGGCAATTAATATTTTGTGTGTATTCCATTAGCATCAATGATTCCACTAATTTGAATGTTGTTTGAATCGAGATTTGAGCCCATTTTCCACCAAAGCACGCTTCAAATTATTTTTATTTAAAATTTTCATTTTCCTCACATTTAAATCCAGGAGATGCCATACACTTTCAATTGAGTTGAGGTCTGGCGATTGCGGCGGAGTTTTTAGCATTCTACGGGCATTGTACAGCAACCATTCCTTAGTTTTTCATATTTGTGTATACTTAGGATCATTGTCCTGGTGAAACTATGTAAATAAAAGTATGTAATATGTCTCACGTATGCCTAATTTTTATGCGCTGCAAGGTAAATTATCGCGCAACACTTTAACATAATCTACTGCTTTCATTGTTCCTTCAACAAAAGCCGAGTTTCCGTTTCTTCTCGCTTTTTTATAATATACCGCACTGTGGAGTAATTTAACTTTAAATCTGCTCCGATTTGGCGATAACTTCGATCTTTATTATAATACGAGTGAAATAATTTCTTCATGTGTCGATAACAACAATTCAAAGGTTTTCGGCATGTTTGCTTTAAAAAAAATTCTGAACACCAAACAAAAGTCTCGATATTAGGATACATCTACCGATGTTCGTGTGTACACGAATGATGGTGATATTTGACGTAAAGTGTGAAAATGTGGCGGAAAAACATTGTATCAAGGTACTAGTCCGTGTGGAAATACTTATTTGACTTTAAAATGTGTTTATTTTAAAATGTGTGTAAAATATGTGTTCTTACCATCTCATTTTTTCTTCTATTTTCTTATTATTTTTATTAATCGATTCAAAATATATATAGATTAAGCTATTAAATACAATAATTAAATAAAATCATTCTATTATTTTGTACATGTAACTTCAAAAAAATTAGGTGTACAAATACTTTTTTTAGCCACGGCATATGTGTGTTTTACCCCGCAATAAAAATCCAAAAGAAATCTAGTATTGTGACACTTCGTAGCCCATTTTCCACAATTTTCGAGATATTGAGTGTTAAGTGGCGAAATTTAAAGCCACGTTTCGCCTACAAAAGCGGCTGAATAAATATAATCATTCCTCCAAGCGGGATCGAATCCACAACCTACGCACGCTTAAATTCAAACTTTGCCCCCCTGTGCCACGACAGCTTCCTGTATACATGTTCATACCAATCTATATCAAATAACTATATATTTATTATTAATCAATGTCTTTATGTACAATATTTAAATATTAATCTCGAGGCAATATTACGCACAAAATTTCGTTTGTGAAAAGAATTCGCGGGAAATATGAATGTGTAGATATATTTATATGAGTTTTCACGATGAATTACTTTTTGTGTAACGTTATAATATTATATTATGTCGCCTTTAATTCTATGCGTATTATATTAAAATTTATATATTACGAGATTTTATTGGCTACTTATTAAATATATGTCGTTTGTGTATCTATATTAGTACTATAGTAATGTTGAAGAGTTTGTTTGATTGAGCGCATTAATCTTAGGAACTGCTGGTTTCAATAAAAAATCTTTTAATGTTGGCTGATCTATAGTATTTATCGGGGATGGTTATAAAGTTAGAGCAGAGTTTATAAATGGAAAAGGTATGTCTGTGGTGCAGGAGCATAAGCGTGTGACTGTAAATGAGACGGTTGTGAGTTCAAATCTCACTCAAGGAAATTAATTATTTAAGATTTTCATTTCCTCGCTCTAGTAACGAGGCAAAACGCGGCGTTGAATACCGCTACTCGATACGCAATTCCTCAAGAATTCAGAGGGAAATGGGAAACCGATTGCCTTGATGAGAAGCGTAGTATCTTAACACTACGTTCCCAGTTTCCTCTGCCTACCATGCTTTGTGTTGGATATAGATAGCGTGAACCTTTAAAAAAAATAACAAAGAGAAAACTTATGCTTAGTGATCAGTTCACTATAGGCGTGTGGCGATATCTTTCGCCACTCACTTTAGATGAATTTAGGTGAAATCAAGTGTTTTAATAAGTATCTAATTTATCTCTGACTACCTCGTTACATGCAGAAGATGGAAACTTAAACTAAAATGAAATTACCCAATTCTCTTTGGTACTATGAATGTAATAGAATTATTAATTCGTTCCACAAACAACGCTTATTCGTATAGCATTATCCTCACGTATGGTGAACGTGAGAGGCTATTATTAATTAGAGAGGAGACTGTGAGACAAAGTTGTAAGTTTATTTTAAAAAAATACAGTCAAGTGCGAGTATGCACTTATTTTGTATGATTTGTACTGCTATTACAAGTTTGTAACAGTTTTTATCTGTAATGGTTTATGTCTGTCTTTTTGAATTCCATCCACACTCAGTGCACGAAAATTATGATTGCTGTGAAGAGTTTACACTTTACATTACCTCTATTGCATGTTGCGGTTCAATAAATATAAGTTACTTCTTCCAGGTATAAATACGACGATTGTGAATTCGATTTCCAATCTGGCGAATGTACTATTATATCATTTTTATATTATTCAGTTTCGCCACTCAACACACAATGTCTTAAAAAAAACCCAGATAGTAAGTTTTGTAATCTGTATCTAAAAATAATCTAAATAAAACAAAGCTCTTACAATCGCTACAGAAGGATTGTTGTATATATTTTTAAAGGAACTACCCGTTAAATTAATGTATTCCTGTGATATATGAAACTGAAACGTTGAGAGATGGATGGATAGTTTTACAAAGGACATCTCCGTACTTGACTTGAATGATTGAACTACTGAGTGAAAAACGATTTAGTGTATGAAAATAATATTTGTTTTGTATAATATTATTATTTGCACTTAACCAAAGATTACACATAAGTAATATAATAGTATTTTTTACTTTATATGTCTTCCGTACATATATAAACAAAATGTAGTGCTATGACACTCTATTTTACATTTTCTACCCAATATAAAGACATAATGTGCTTAGTAACGAGATCTAACGGTTTAGTTTACTTTCGCTCTACGAAATATTAAAATTATTTAAAATATTATTCCAAGTAGAGAGTTAAACCCATAACTGTCACGTTTTCATGGGCTTTTTCTCATTACGCCATAAAAGAGTCTACATATAACTTATGTACATATGTACGTACATTCATTCTTAAAAAGTAAATTAAACAAACATTTCTCATACAAATTCTTTTATTTCCACCTTAATTACAAACAATACTAAGAGATAACTTACATCAGTCATTTATAGCTAAAGAATATATCTTACATTAAAATCACAAAATCGTTTAAACCATTGGGAATGTAAACATTGATGGACATAAAAAACCGGGTGATCTAACACTCCGCGACAGGTCCTCTCTTAAACCTCGCTGGGTGCGAGTGATTACAAAATAATTCATTCCCCGAATGGGAATCGAATCCACAACCGTCGCGTTTACAATCAGACGTTCTGCCGCTGCGCAACGATGGCCTACTTTGCGAGAGATATGTATATAAATATAATATAAAAAATCACGCTACTATAGTAATATTCATAATACATTTTTCCAATAATAATAGAATCGAACTCTTAAAAGAATTCACAATTTCACTATTTGTGTCGTCCTTGTTCTCAATTTTCGTATTGTATATAGTCTTCCTACAAGTTCAACTTCCTACAATTCTTCTTGAAGTTAACGAGGTCTGGATTTCTTTAACTTCAATAAAATAAAGCAAGACTGTCTTAATGGAGATGTGTTTTATATAATTTTATCTGGTTCGGTTTTATAATCTTGTTGTCTATCCATTTTCTTTATAATAATATGTGGCAGTTTATAGCAATCTGATGATCAGATCAGTGGCAAAACTTGCCCAAAACTTTAAGTACAAGTAAATTTTTACGTTTAACTATAAGTTAAACAATTCTTGCCACACAATTGCTCAGACATTTTCGTTAGTTCATTCAAAATGACAGCATCCTAGTATCATGATTCATGAAATTCCTTTCTCAGCGGTTCTGGTTCAGTCTTCCCAATATTCACATGTATGGTGATAGCTTCATCAGTTTCTGATTTCAGTATAAAATCATTCCATTGCACTTCAGCTTTCTTACTATAAGCTTCGTTTTCAATTAGAATAGCTGATTTCGTGCACAGAGCTTTACTTTGGAACTCCACCAAAGCACAGTAGTCGCTTTTTTTTGATTCAGATTTGATATCAGCTATATAACCGAGTTTTCGTCTCATTACTTCTACTTTCACGTGATAATTATATATACATACTTTGATTATGAATGCACTTTTTTGATAGAGTAAGATAATTTTGTATTTAGTTCTACAGCAGGCGGTTTTTTTGAGCTTAGTCTGGAAATTTTCTATGAGAATTTTGATTTTTTGTGAGTAAACTGCTATAATGTTGTGGGTGGATTGAAGATGGGCGGAGAGTTCTTCGAAAGGTACTGTGCAACAGGTGGACGTGATAGGGCATGTCATTGTGTCGTGCTTGCATTCTTCTTCGTGTTTGGCTCTCATATTTGCTGATAATAACTCGGTGCAGCCACGTCTGTAAACAAATAAAATTGTTTTAAATTTCACAAATTAATCAAAATAAAGACTAATTTTAAATATATTGAAATCAACTGAAAAAATACTATAAATAAATTATTTTCTTTTCCTCTGTTTAGTAAACAAAGGGTTGAGTCACGTAGTTCGTCACTCAACACAAAATGTCTCTAAAATTGTCCGGAAAGTGGAGAAGTGTAGATTTTAACTCCAGATTCCCTATGTTTCGCTATGCGGGGAAATGCGTGACGCCATTTGTTTACTAATTTCACGGTAAGTTTTTTGAACCTCGTACGCCGCATTCTCTTAAGTATTGAGCCATTACGCAATATGGACTTAATATTTTAGTGACATAAATATACGTATATAAATAAATTAGTTATTGAATGAAGTAATTTAACCAAATAGTTTCAGTTCATAATGCAGAGTACTTCATTGAGGTTAGCAGTTGTGTGGATAGTTTCTAAGGACGTGACAGGTGACCGTTTAAAACACGACTTCGCCCGAGAGTCGTTCCACTATCAGCTATTATATTCACCTACATATCTATGATAATATGTAGGTTATCACGATTTAGTTAAATACAACTTGAATCCAGGAATAGCATTTTTCTTTATTCCTAATTTCCACCTTATTTTCGAGATATTCCATATTGAATTCAATTCCACACTTTGTCTTACTTCCAAAACGAGTAAATGAAAATAATTCTTTCTTCCGTATGAGAGTCGATGGTTTGACGCTATGCTACGACAGCTGCTCAGACTAATATCTGAAATTATATTTTTTTTGTTTTTGCAGTTTATCTTTTATACTAAGAGAATTAATGTTAAGACTCTGTTTTTTCACTTTTTGGTAATTTTAGTAACGCCACGTAATAAAGAGCGGTACCCAAAGCTGAGTTTTGTCCATTTTACATAGAAAGAAAGTTGCTCCTTCTTATGTTGAATGTTCTTTCCCACTACTATCTCTTTTCACAATTTACGACTGTGCCAGGTATGTTTAGGTGATTTTAAATAGGCCAATTTTTGAATGGGATGTGGATGTTTCTGATTAGATTACTTGTAAAAAAGTCCGAAATCCAATGCCTCATTTCGCCTACTTTCTGTTTCAGCTTCACGCCGTTTGATTTTCCCCGCTTAGCAGGTTAGGCAAAGAAAAAAAAAAAACAATGATTTTGTGCTTGACTGCAATGAGTTTGTGATTGACTTCGTCCCCCACTTTATGCCAAATTTCCGGGACATTGCGTGTGGAGTGGCGGAACTGAACACCGCGTATCGTCTGCCTGAGCGGGGAAATAAAAATAAACGATCATGCCTCCAAATGAGCATCGAACACATAACCATCCCGTTTACTCACTGTGGCACTGCGTTACAACGGTTTCGTTAAAAATAATAAACCTATAAGTAGATAGAGTTTATAATATAAGTATTCCATGAAATCGGATTTGAATCTACAACTAATTATTTGAAAAATCCCAACTTCCTCCTCAATACAATGTCATCATTAGTATGTAATGATGACATACTAATGATGACTTTGTATTGAGGAGGCCTTGTAAAATCCTTATAAAAAAGTGGCCATCGCGTCGTAGCGCAGTAGGACAGCATCTGAGAGACTATAAACGCGATAGTTGTGTGTTCGAATCTTACTCACGAAAGATTTTATATTTAAATTGCTTTTATTTCCCCCCTCTGTTGGACAAATCGCGGCGTTAAGTTTCGCTACCTATCACGCTATTTGTTGAAAATTTGTTTAGACAGAAAGAAGTGAGGAAAGAAATGTCTCAACTAGCTTCCCTCCGGCCTACCCATCCAAGTTGTTTTATTTTTTACATATAAATTTTTTTCATGTAAAGCCTTCTAATATCTATCACAGTCTCATTAATTAGATCTAACCAATAAAATCGCTGAACGTTTATAGTTTTTTTACGATGTCACATATTAGTATTATATGTACTTATGGCTAACCTAAATGTAGATTTTTTCTATAGATTTTTTTCTTAGATAATCTTTATGTTCAACATTCTATATTTTTTGTTATAATTAAGACATTCTATTATCCACTTTTCCTCCAATTTCAAGACATTGTATATTGACTAGTGAAACTATATGTAACACTGTCTCGTCAGAGTGAAATAAGAATAAAGAAAATACCTACATATATGTAACTAGAGGGCGCGCGCGGCTTCGCCCGCTTATAAGGAGTGAATTCTAAAAAAACCACGAAACACGTGTTCAATAAAATATTTTTAACAGTCTGAATTTAATTTTTTATAAAAATCGGTGGCAATTTAAAGATTTTTCCATATAAACTTTCAACCCCTTATTTGAACCCTTAGGGGGTGAATTCTTAAAAACCATGAAACACGTGTTCAATGAAATATTTTTAAGAGTCTGAATTTCAAATTTTATAAAAATCGGTACAGATTAAATTTTTTTTCCATACAAACTTTCAACCCCTATTTCATCCCTTTAGCGTTATTTTTTTTCAAAATCCCTTCTTAGTGGCTGTCCAGATTATGAAAATAAACATCTGCCCAAATTTCACGTTTCTACCATCAGCCGTTACGGCTCTGCGTGCGTCTTACCTCAGTCAGTCAGCACAAGTCCTTTTATATATATAGATTATTCCTCCAAGTAATTGACACACCGTCCCACTTGTCATATAAAAATTTTAAAAATATGCAAAAAATATCTTAATTTACCTATAGTTTCTACAAGGCAGCATCAGATCATTGATAAGTCTCTGCAGAGCTAAACACGGTGAAGCCGGCGCCCGTAAGGTGCCTCTACACCACGCGCAGCGGGACATACGTCGGGAGCATCTAGAACACCACACCCCGCCGCACCATGGACACACGCATGGGCCGGAGCACTGTAAATTAAATTATTACTTATAATAATGTGTAGAGGAATTTATGAAATGGGAACGGAGTGTCTCAACACAACGTTCTCTCGGCCTACCCTGCTATTTGTAGGTTACAGCGTGAAATTGACAATAAATCTGTTTTCTATTTACCACTTATATTAGGTATCCGTGATGTATTAGGTGGTAGAGCTTAACGCTGCATTTGACTATTAAAAATTGCCAACGATGTGCATATAAACGTTATCCTAAATCTATACACAGTATTTTATTTCAACAATATTTTACAATAGTATTTCACAGTATTTTATTTCAATTATTAGCGTTTGGCGCTACGTTCTCTCTGACTACCCCGCTAGGAATAAAGCGTGAAGCTAGCAATAGCAATTTAATTTTTTTTCTTTTACACAGTATATTATACTGTATAGATTGTTCATAAAAGCATTATTTGTACATACAAATTCAAACGATTTCTTTTTTATTTCACGCTGTCTCCCGTACATAGCAGAGAAGGCAGAGGGAACTTGGGAACTACTAACTAGTCTTATTATATGATATCACTTAGTTATTCACTATTATTTAAAAAAAACTTTACGTGTAGGGTACCTAAGGCTGAAATTGATCAACTGGACCTAACAAAGAATTTGAACGAGCAACCATCAATTCAGCTACGCTTCAACGATCCTATATAGACATAATTAATTACCGTAAAATCATAATATGAGAGTAAATATTAATACGTAATTATTGCTTTTAGACCACAGTTCGAGCTTAAATCATTTCGCATTGCTGATAATTAAGCATTTAATTCAATTTAAAAGGTACTCATCTAGAAATTATGATGGAAATCACGTTATTGAATTATTGTTTATTTGTTGATATGCATATATGTATTTATAATATTATATATTTTTTAGCTTCACTTTGTATCTCACACATATCAGGGTGGGCAAAGGGTACCTGGGAACCTCATATCTTTCGGACTTTCCGTTCCCATTAAGACTTGTGCCCGTGCACCATGACTGACTTTTACGGCCTCTATCATTATAAAAATACTGAAATTATAACAATTTTAATGTTTTGTTATGTTTAATGTGGCGGAATATGAAAACTTTTTGGGTATAATCGTTTGGATAGTATTTACATATATATAAGTCATTATCAATTTAAATGTGATCATGTCCCCAAATCGAATGGCATCGAACCCACAACTGTCGGACTTACTATCAGATATGTTTCCTTTCTCTTCTATAGCATAATACTGAACTAATTTTAAAAGTTTATTTTAATAACATATGCGTTCACAAAATTATTATTTCCGTATATTAAACTTTGAAACTTAATAAACGCCAAGGTGTGTGCAATATTTCAACTTCAAATAACTTAATAACTTTACGCCGCAATATTAACGCCAGTTAGATCTTGTTTTGAATGGATTTGAACTTATGTACGTAATATCGAGCTTATTATAAGTAAATGTAGAGAAATTAGTGATAGGTTTCTCTTCTGTAGTGTGCTAAGATTAGTAATATCAATAAAATGGATAAGGAAAAATGTTTATCGCTTCGCGCTGTACTCCAAATATAGGATAGGCAGGATACTGGGTAGCCAGAAGGAACCTAGCCAAGTGTTGAGACTCCCCGTTTTCCATTTCCGTCTAAATTTACAGACATTGCTTGTTGAGTGGCGTAACTCAACGCCGCGCTTTCCGCTAGTTGGTCAGAGAACATTATTTGACTGTAAAATCAATGGTGTTTCATTCCCACTCAAGGGGATGAATTTGAATTATTTTCAACCTCGCTCTGGCATACAAAGTGCGGCGTTCAGTTCTACCGCAGTTTATGAACAACAAAAAAATAAATATTTTTCAGAAATAAAAATATATTTTTTTGTTACGCTTGCTATTTATATTTTTTTAATAGTTACAGAGTTTCGTTAAACAAATAATAATATTTATGGATTCAAGTAACGTACTTATTCCAGACGCATCGTCTCCATTATCATACATAATTTAACTTCAGGAAGTTCGACGGCTTCAAAATAACGACAAAAATAACTAATGTTGGGCATATTTTATTATTATAAATTATTTTATTATGTTTTTTACATAAGCATCATTTTTCTTTAATTTTATTTAAAATGCTATCATATTTTAATGAATTGGACCTTAAAAACTTAAAAAGACCATCGTGGCTCAGCAGCAACGCGTCTAACTGTAAACGCGATAATAGTGTGTTTGATTTCAAAATATTAATAAATAATCGTTCATACTCCCGAGTGGGAATCGAAACCATGAATGTCGTGCTTAGAGTCACACTCTTGTGTTGTCACGAGGCCAGTCGTAGCGCAGGGGCACAAAGTGTGACTGTAAAACCGACTGGTTGTGGGTTCGATCCCTACTCGAGGAGATGAAATATTTACTTAAATGCATATTACCATTTCTTCGCTCTGGTGTCGAGGACAAGGGCGACGTTGAGTTCTGCCACTCAACACGCTTTGCCTCCAGAATTAGGTTCCTTCTGCCTACCCTGCAGTGTGCGGGATACAGCGTGAAGCTGATTAATTTTTATGTCATATTTGTCATCAGTCTTCTATTTACCGCTGTGCATTTTAAATGTAGAAAAAGACACCGCATAAATTAAATATAAAAATATAAATAAAACATTTTTATTGCGGAAATTGCTTAACGTAAAACTTTTTTTATTATATGAATTGAGTATTTATTGATATATAAATAAATGATAAAAAGCATTTAAAAATAGCTTGTTGAAACATTAAAAACTAGGTAGTTTGAAGGTCGTGGGTTTGTTCCAGTTTTGTTGAAATAAAAAAAAAACACTTACTATCGTAAAAAAATATATAGACTGTATTAAGTATTTAACATAAAATTGTTATGATTAATTAATGGAAAAGTTTTACAAATGTGTGATTTTGGAAGTGATTATGTTTTTTTTTCACCTTCACTTCTCTCCCCACTTTCCGTCAAATTCTGGAGGCATTGCGCTTCGAGCGGCGGAACTCGACACCGCCCTTTGCCTCGACATTAGAGCGAAGAAATTTAATAATTAAATATTTCGTTTCCTTGAGCGGGAATCATTATATTTTTTATTCTTTTTGAAATCTTCTTGAGTCACGGTGGTTGGAGTCTCAATTATTGACCACCGTGACGTGAGTGCAGAGTGAGACTCAATCTCCACTCAGGACAATGCGTTATTTTTGATTCCCTCATTCGAAAATTTAAGTTTCTTGACTTAATCTTTTAAGATTTTTAAAGTATTATTGGAATGCTTACGAAACCGAAACGTATATTCTAAGAAAGTATATTACACTATCTAAGCTCTCCTCAATTATTCTTCAAGGTGCAAAAGTAACTCACAATTTCTTAACAAAAGGTTAAAGGCTATATTTTACATAATAAAGACATGTCACATATAAAATGCATCAGAAAGTATGTATTTGTGATGTTGTATGTATCCGTCGCCGGCAACTTTGTTTACCCGTTTTTTTACTATTCCCATTGGAATTTCGAGTCATTCTCTTTTAGTGCTCCCCTTTACTCCTTAATCTACCTATTATACATACATATAAGCGGATTCGTCTGTACGTTGTCTGTCAGTAACTTAGTCATGAAATAGTTTGTTTTATATACTCGTATAATATAAATATATATGTAACATTAGATTTATATTTATTTATTTTTATTTTTAGCTTCACACTTTCTCTCCTCTCTTCTCTCTCTATACTATACTGCACATAGCAGGATAGGCAGAAGACCTAGAAACCTAGAGTCAAGACACTCTGTTTGTATTAAGGCACTTATGTTGAATTTTAGAGGTATTGCGTGTTGAGTGGCGGAACTCGACGCCGCGCTTTGCCTCGTTACAAGATTGAGATGAAAATATTAAATAATTAATTTACTCGTGACTCCGCGCCACGACTGGCCTTTATGGAAATATATATAGCAGGGTTGTTACAAGTCTCACAATAGCTGACAAACGTGTAAAATGCCTCATTTGCATACACTATTCGATTTTACTACTGTTTTACACTAACATAAATGCTTTTATGAATAGTTTGGTATTTTATGATTTCTGATTGTTAATGTCATTTGATTTATATCTTTATAAATGCATTGGTATTACTCAATTATAAATTCAATATTTAAAACTTTTTCTTGAATTATATATTCACAATACAGTATTATGTGCCCATAATTTATCATTATATTTTTTTTATTCAAACCAATATTTTCTAAAGTTTGTGTTTTTAAATTTTAAAATATCTGCTTTATAATATAAAAGATAATATAATTTTACCGTTTAGCGTTTCATTCTCTCTAGCTACCCTGCTGAGAATTAATCGTAAACCTATAATAAAAATGGTACTTTATACAATAGTACAAAAAATAAAATAATGTATTACATGGCTAAAACTTTTACTTAAAAGCCAAATGAATGCTATCGTTAGATACTATAATATGAAACTTTAATACGAAATTAGTGCAAAGTAAATAAAATAATTTGAATAAACTTAATTATGTCGTCGTCACGTAATTGGAGATTATTAGACGTCGTTAATATTTTAAAAAAATATAGTTAACGAATATAGAACTTACTCCTTTTTGGAAAAAAAGACTCGGTTATTAGTTGCATACATCTGACGCAAATAGCAGGATAGGTAGAGAACCTAGTGTTAAGACACTCCTTTCTTTTATATAACTTTCATAAAACTAAAATGTATTATACCTGTAAAGGTTCCAAGCAAATGCTGCATTCTGAAAACCTAGACAGTACTTCATCGCAATTTGGACAGGAGCATTGAGCTGAGTGAGCTTCTGCGGGTGTCTCTAATGGTGGCTCTACTATTGGTAGAGATTTATCTGAAACAAAATTGTTTTGATCAGTTTTTGCTGTTAATTTTTATTTTTCGAAGACGCCTTTTGGTGAATGGTTGAAGAAAGGGGTCATTTAATACTAATTTTTCTATGGTTCTACTTATTCTTACTCTATACTTGTAACTTGCTTAGAGTGGAGCGAAATGTAGTGGTTTCACAAGAAACCGTTACACTATTACGGCCCAAATTTTAGAGATATTGAATGTTCAATGACGGAACTCAGCGCCGCGCCTTCTCTTCTTATCTTTTTACTAGAGTTAATGTCAAGTGTCGATTAATTGAAGTAAAAAAATATACATTATATTGTAATATATAAAATTCCTCTGAACGGGATTTTGATTGTGTAAATATTATGATGTTGTTACATACTCGTTATATACGAGTTGAATAACAATTAAGTTAATCTATTTTCATTTTTTACATTGTTCAAGTATATGTATAAGGAAAAGTTATTTAAAATCCTACATTCTTTATTACAAATACAAACATTTATTATTCCAGTACCTTTTTTTATAGTAAAAAATCCTTGAATCGAGATTGTTGTGAGGTCTTTCTTATTCGTATACTAAATTTTAAATCTTATTAACAAAAATATTTAATATATTTAATTTCAATTGCGATGATCAAGCCGTATGATCTTTGAGTAAGTCAGTTTGAGTAACGGATTCTCTTAAGACTAGATTCTACATTCCTTCTGGTGAACCTGCCTCCTCTAAATAAAGTGCTTAGACACTCCGTCCCGCGCTTCTGCGCCTAATGTTACAGACATTGTGTGCTGAAGGATGGATCTCAACACCGCGCTGTGGCCATCAATGTAATTCAGGCAAAGATATATTTGCGTGAAGTTACTTTTCACAAAATAATCCCTAAAAAATTAAGAATAGAGTCAGATATAATTAAAAATTGCCTCTACATTTTAAAGATCTCTCTATCTTAATAAAATAGCAAATCAGAAACAAAGTTCAATGTCGTAACAGTCGGTGGTTCGCTACTCGCTTACTACCTACAATACAAATTATTACGATTGTGACATAACTGTGAAAGGTTTCGAGGTTAGTATAACCTGTTTCATAGAACTGAGTTACGTCGAGATGCATCTTAATGTATGCTCTTGTACTTTTTTTCTGCTTAACCCATAGCAGAGGGAACTAAGTGTGAGATACTCCGTTCCCCATGAACTACCAAATTTTCGAGATAATGCGTGTTAAGTGGCGGAACTCAACGCCGTGCTTTGCTTAGAGCAGCAATATGAAAATAATTTAATAATAATCATTACCGAGTGATCTTCACTCGGTAATGAATATAATTAAATCGAAACGAACCCAGAACCATTGCGGTTATAGTCATACGTTATTCCACTGCGAACGACGGCGTTTAATATACTATGTTATTTTATTATAGGACTAGAGGACCCCACGCGGCTTCGCCCGCTTTAAAATTGGTTGATGTATTGATTTTTCACTATCCTGTATCTATACTGTAATAGATTTAATAAATAATATTTTTAATAATAATTTTAATATTTTGGGATTTCATTCGATTTTGCTAGATAAATGTCTAGTTATTTCATATCCATCTAGGTAGGCCTGGTACGTGCGCACGACAATCGCACTTTTAGTCGCGTAAATCCCGTTACAAGAGCGAGAAAATGGAAAGACTAAATATTCCATTACCTCGAGTGGGAATCGAACCCACAACTTGTCGCGTTTTACAGTCGCACGCTTATGCTGCTCCGCCACGACTGGCATTACAGTAAAGATTTATAAAATACATAAGTTTTAGTATAATCTCAATGCAAACAAACAGTTATACATTCAATATTTATAATAAACGTCGAGGACCTCATTATTTACCTTATCTTTTTGATAATACTAGTAGCGGCAGATAGCTTTGTAATATAGCTTTATAATACTATGTCAACTTATGTGCAACGGTAATCAAATAAAAAATGCCAGTTATATTAAAATAGAAAAAATATATAGAAATAGGGTCAAAAATACACTTTGTGCTGTTTAGCTTATTTCTTTAGCTCAGCTTTCGCGCTTAGCAAGTTACCCTATAGCGATAAGACATTCCGAACCCTACTGTCCACCCAGTTTTAGATACGTTACGTGGATGACGGAACCCAATACGGCGTTTATCTTATTGTTTGAGTAAAAAAATAAAAATTATATAATATAATTATCCATTCTCCAGGGAATCGAGCCCGAAACCAGAGATAATATAATGTTAAGACACTACGTCCCTGGATTCGAGATACTGCATATTTATTTGTATTATTAGAGAGGAGAAATGACAACAATTTCTTGCCTCAAGTGGGAATAGAACCCACATGCATTGCGTTTACATGCCTCTACTTTTATAAATAAGTTAAGAAATATAATAATAAAACCGGCAAGTATAAATCGAACTCGAATGGTTCCGTCCTATTCTCTCTATAAAATAAATAAATAAATAAATCAGCTTCACGCTGTATCCTGCACATAGCAGGATAGGTAGAGGGAGCCTAGTGTTAAGACACTTCGTTCCCCACTTTCTGTAGGCATTGCGTGTTGAGTAGCAGAACTCAACGCCGCGCTTTGCCTCGACACCAGAGCGAAGAAATGGAAAAATACATTTAAGTAAATATTTCATCTCCTCGAATGGGGATCGAACTCACAACCAGTCGGTTTTACAGTCACACTTTGTACCTCTGCGCCACAACTGGCCTCTATATAAAAATCTATAAAAACGGCAAAAATATCACGTTTGTTAATATAGGAACCCAATCAAATATTTATTTTATTCTATTTCTGAGATACAGTCTGGGAAGGACCGACACATGGACGGACGGACAGCGGAGTCTTGGTAATAAAGCACGTTTACCCGTGTAAAAACTGTCAAGAGATAAATCTTGAAAGTTCAAGCAATCTATTTGAGTATTGCAAAACATTTTTTACTTCAATACATTCAAATAATGGTAATTTGTAGACTACAAAAGTAGAATGGTTACAGCAATACTTATATAAGTGTAGGTACTTAACTTGATTGTGCTACACCACAATTATGCGTTATGTATAAACAACGTCTTAGTTACTTAATTATAGTTGGTTAAATATCATTTTCGTTTTTATTAGTAAATTGAGCTTACTTAGAGATCTGGTCGTGGCGCAGGAGTACAAGCGTGTGATTGAAAATTCGACAGGTTGTGGATTCGATTGCCACTCGAGGACGTGAAATATTTAATATTTTCATTTCTTCACTCTTCCTCGGTTTCGAGGTAAAGCGCGGCGTTAAGTTCCGCCTTTCACAATGGCTCCAAAATTCGGCGGAAAGTGGGGGTTGGAAGTGTCTTAATGGGAACAGAGTGCCTTAAAACTAGATTTCGAGGTTCTCCTTACCTACCGCACTATGTGCGGGTGTATACCGTGAAGTTAACACTTTTTGTGTTTTCACTATTATTTAAAAAAAAGTCTAAAAAACAATATTGTAAACAAGTCAGTGTCAAATTCCGCAATTTTCACGTAATTTCTCGAGTTCGGATGAAAACGAATATCCTTGGTTGAGATTCAACTCTGCTGGTATCTATCAAGATGAAGGCATAGAAAATGTAATAGGTAACCGACCGACGGTGTACCTACTTGAAAAAAATAAATTAAAATATTTTTTTTATCTTTATGAGACATTTCTTAGCAATTCTAAGTAAAATACTCGCAGATAAATGTAATGTAATGGTTTTTTGCTTTACTTTTTCATTAAAGTTTTTACTTATTGAGAAAATAGAAACTGTAACAAATCATCGAATAAGAAACGATGATGTAAAGGTTTGATTGTATCGTATATAAGATACTATTATGGCGGCGTGGCTTCACTCGGCTTTGGAAGGACCTTCATACATACATACATAATTTGTAATTTTTTAAAAATGCTTCACTGAATAACTTTTCCTCCCCTGGGTAACCTTGGGTCTCACCTGGCTGGGCTGACCGCCCCTTCAGCACATGCTCATCTTTTCCATTAGAACACCCCCCTCCCCTAGTCCAGCGCAAGCTGTGATCCTGAGGTATCCGGAGCATCATCCATCCATAAGGCCGTGGCCATATTCATGGCCATAGAAAGAATCCACGGCAAGAGGGCATAGCCCTGACACCGTTCCTCCTCTCCCCCTCAGCGGGTGAGAGAGAAGACATCACCGACTTTGAATAACTTTTATACCGAATATAGGGGCTGGGAAGTCGCAGGGTAGGCAGAGGGTACCTAGTTAATTCACTCTGTTTCCCACTCGGGGGAGTGAAATATTTAAAAATTCATTTCCTCGCTCTGGTATGCGCGGCGTTAAGTTTCGCCACTCAACACACAATTAGGGGTCGCAATCCGGGATCCCGGAATTCAAAAATCCCGGGATATCAGATTAAATATAGATCTTAAAAATCCCGGTTTTAATTTTACAAAAAACCGGGATTTTCGATATTTTAATATATACAATGGTACATAATATACATCGGCAAAAGTAAGCGATAAGTTTTCCTCAAAATCCGGAATTTTACGACATTAACCGAGTTTGACCGGCCCGACCAACGAACGCACGAATACCGTATTTTCTCGTTGCGCGTCGTTGTTGTGCGTCTTTGTTACACGTCGTTGTTGCACGTTGTTCTTGCCCGTCGATGCTTCAGGTTTTATTATTGCACTTCATTGTTGCAAGTCGTTAATTGTTATCGTGTATAATAATATAATCTGTGTCGTTGTATATTGGTGTTTTGTTGTATTTTTTACGCTCTTGCAGATCTTTTGCTAAACAACCGTTTGTATTTGTTTAATTTTTTAGTGATAGTAATGACTAATGAGTCTGGGCACTGGTGATAAAAACAAATAGTTTAGTAAGTAAATTATATCAATTGATTAGTATATTATTGCTTACTTAATTGTGAAAATTACGTATAAATTTATGTAAATATTGTATGCCCTGTTTTCATTTAATATACTGTACTTTGTACATATAAAGCTTGGAAAAAAAGATATCCTAGCTGTAAGTAGCGTAATTGGATGGAAAAATGGATTTAGAATCAAAATTCAGCCATAATATTAGACATTTTTACAACATAAGCAAATAGATATTACGAGTATGTGCTATTTTTATCATATTGTTTGAGTTAATGTATTTATAATTTATATGTAGGTTAAAAGTGGAACGACATTTTCTTATGTAATTTTATATTTTCTTTACAGGTTATTGTTAGTTAAGTACGATGGAGGACCTAAGTAAAGTTATATATTATATAAAAAACATAAAAAATTATCACAATCAAAAACAGCAGTATGGAGTCATTTTCTTCAAATATTCTCACAGCCAAATGCATCTATTGAATAAAATACTGAAGTCATTGGGAGGCACAACTTTAGGGCTTCATATTCTTTTGAAAACAGCACATTCTGTAATTTTAAAAAATAATGTCGATGCTGCTATCCAATGTCAGCGGCCATCCACTTCTACAGGAACCACTTTAGCCGCTGCTAAGGAAAATGAACCACCGAAAAAAGGAGTAATAACAAATTATTTTACCAGCTCTAATAGTTTAACAGAAATACTTTCTCGCATGACGTCTGTTGATGGCTTATCTTTCAGTTTGTTTTTGACGTCAAAAGATCTGCGACGAATCATGGCACAATCTGGTTACAAATTACCAACTTCGTCAAATTTAATCAAAAATATTGTGATGAAGCACGATGAAACTGTAAAATTATATTCAATAAACCAACTTAAAAAATTGAAAAACTAAGGAGTTAAGGTATCTGTAACACTAGACGAATGGACCAGTATATGAAATAGACATTTTATTAATGTCAATGTACATAGTCCAATGTTGATGAATAATTTTGTTAATCTCGGCCTTAAGAGAGTAATAGCCAGTATATCAGCGACAACTGATAGGGCTTCTGTAATGGTACCCTTTGGCTGTAATGCAGTACTTTTTCATCAACAATGTCTTGCTCATACAGCTCGCAATATTAGATGTGTTGTTCCAAAAGAATGAAAATCCCCAATCTCATTTGAATGTAATAGCGGACGATAGTCTTGGTTCAGATAATGATGACAATGATGGTTTTCATGTTACTATGACAACCAATCAGCAACATGAATTTATTTTCAAAGAATTGATAGAAAAAGTCCGTAAAGTTCCAAAACTTTTTAGAAAGTCGCCAACAAAAAACGATATACTGCAGAAATATGTGAAAGAGGAAATGATTGATGAAGTTAATTTGATTTTAGATTGTAGAACACGATGGAACAGTTTAGCAGATATATTGGAGAGAGTTGTGTAGCTTAAAATTCCGATCCAAAAGGCACTAATAGATTTAAAAATTGACCTAGAATTATCTGAAAATGAATTCAGACGTCTGGCTGATTTTAGCAGAGTATTTGAAATACTTAAAGCTACTGTCGAAGAACTGTGCAAAAGGATCGCTAACCTCATGAGTGCTGATGCTGCATTAGTGTTTATGTTTAATAAGTTAGATATTATGCAACATGATATAGTTGTTCGTGATCTTAGCAGCTCTTTAAAACAAAGAATTAAGAAACGAAGGTGGAATGATGGAAGGTTGCCTCAACATTAAAATACTTACATAATCTCAACAAATTCAAAATTCAATTTTGATTCAGCCAACGAATACTCTGATGTCTTTTTAAGACTAGATTGCACAGAAATGAGAGAGCATATTGTGAATGTTGTGCAGATTGGTAACAATTTTGGCTCAGAATCCGTAAATGACAGTACTATTTCTTCCTATGAAAACAAAAATGATGGTTATCCTTCAGTGCCGCTGAAAAAACAATTAGAAATGGCCGTTCAAAAGCAAATGGGAAACACTTTATCCACAGCAATTCTTGACCCCGACCTTGATACTGTAATAAAAATAGAAATGGCTCTTCACGAAAACGGTGAATCTAGAGGAAAATACCTCAATTTGGCGTACAACAATTTAATAAATATTCCTTCAACAAGTGTAGAGTCAGAAAGAGCTTTCTCTACTTGTGTTTACTTATGTAACCATTTGCGATCCAGATTGAGTGACAAAAGTTTAGATACATTTTTATTTCTACAATCGCATTATATTGCGCAATCAAAGATAAATGAAGATAGATTTGATTGATTATTTAAAATTTTTAATATACAACTGAATTTAGGATTTTAAGTTTTTATATTTTAGTATATGTATAGTAGTATAGAGATTATAGTTAACTTTATATTGCGAGCTTGTTAGTAGTGTTTTTTTTCGTTAATGTTGCTTAATATAATATATATAATAATATATTTTTTTGTTTTAAATATGTTGAATAATGTAACTATTTTTTGTAGCAAATTATTATATTATATAATTCTTTTTTATATTATAGTATATTTGATAAATATGCATAAAAAAAAGAATTATAATTACTATAGTGATTTATTATTAAACTGTTTATTATATAATAATTAAAACTTTTTTTATTCAGTAAATAATATAATTTAGTTTACTACTTCCCCAAAATAGCCTCTTAACTTAACTCTAAAAATAAGAAGAGGCTTGAAAATTTGCTAAAAAAAACTATTTTTTTGTCAAATCCCGAAAATATCGAAAAAACCGGGATCCCGGGATTTTTCTAAGGTTGATATCGAAAATCCCGGTTTTGCTTGAATGGTCCGATATTGCGACCCCTACACACAATGCATCAAGAATTCAAAAAAATATCAAATCATTACTATAAAATATAAAGTCTAAGAACGACATTGACAAGCAAGGCCTTTTGACATGCTTAGCGCGTAGCTTTACAACCTTGGTTAAATTTAGGCTGTTTTAAAGTGCCATTCTTACAAACATCTTGCAATTTACTTTGTTTCGTACGTACGAGTATAATGATGTATTCTCTTGAGAAAATGACAGATGTTCATTTAATTGGAATTTCTAAAAAAAAGAAGCGATTGTGGCGCAGTAGCACGTTAAGCAGTATGGTTCTGGGTTTGATTAACGTTCGTTCAATATATAATTTCCATTTCTATATTCTGACAAGATCTGGCAAGAATATAAATTCTTGTCGAATTTGGAAGGAAGGAAATGTCTTAATTCTAGCGTACTCTACAATGTTGTTAAAAACGTTAAGCTGATTTTTTCCTGCTACGTCATACATTTAATACGAAATTTCAATTATTTGAAATGACATCACTATAACTTAGCTAACTGTTCATCTGTACCTACATATCGGTAATTTCGAAAGAATCGCACTACAGTATAATATTCCTGCTAAGTACTGTTAGGGTTCGTCATACTTTATACAGATCGCACCTCTAAATAAAGATGACTTAACTCAAAAAAAATATTTTTTTAGACTTACACTATGTCTCGCGTATAGCATGGTGTGTAGAGGGAACCTAGTATTAAGACAACGTCCCTCATACACTGTCTAATGTTCGAGACATAATGTATGAACGACTGAAGTCGTCGTGCTTTATCTATCTTACTAGGAAATAAAAATATTTTATTGTTTTGAATGGGTATCGAACCCATAATAGTCGTGTAGTTACAGTTACAGTGTAGTAAGACAATACACAACCAAATTCTTTTATTTTTAACTAGACAAACTAAGTGCATTGAATATGATATTCAGGTGACGCATAATTATGTTTTCTGGATTATAGATATCGGAGTGATTTGTCACTGTTTATTCTCTATTTATTTGTATAATAAAAAGCAAACATTATTCATTCATATCTAGATACAAAATCAAGTTAATCACGATTTATTCAAGTGTTGTTAAAGTAATTGAAGTGTTTGCCTTTAATCATAATTGTAAAAATTTCTTTGATGTTTTACACATAGTACAGTATACATTCAGAATAAAAACATGATTTTTTAGTTGAGCCAATTTTAAAAAGATTTGATTTGGTTTCGCTTTTTTTAACTTTTTACTTTTTCCCGAATGCCAAGGAAGGGTTATGTTTTTCGCGCGTATCTTGTATGTATGTATGTATGTAATATTCTTTATTACCTCATGTCTCCAGAACCACTGAACGGATTTACATAATTGAGGTATCGTTATATTTGTATTAGCAGCCCAAGTGTTTTTAGATAGGTAACGTTAAAAAAAAACAATTATGGCGGCTGTGGGACGCCTTTGGACTTACTATTTTTTTTGTTTTACTACTATAGTGCAAGAATCATAAAAAAATACACTCTTTTAATCAATATATACATCTTATCATATATGTTTATAATATATACATATATAATCGAACCCACAACCATAATATGTGACCATAGTTACACACTTGTGCCCCTAAGCCACGACGGCCTCTAAACTATAATGGTTAAATTTTGAACTAAATATTTCCTGGTTCTATAGTTTGTAATAATTGTGTCATCACAATATGATATCACATAGATAAATATCATGAGTAAGATACACGGAACAAAGTGAGAACAAAGAGTATCTACGCGCTAAATTCGTGAAATTCTTAGAAGACGATGTTTTATTACTTATTTATGTAGATATGACGTTATATAGAGGTGTGGAAGGTGTAGTAAGTATTGTAAACTCGACGGTGCATGGGTTCGATGCACGCGAAGACAAATTATTTTTAATATTTTTTTAAGTATTATTCCACACTTAGGAAAGAAAAATACTTATTTAGAAAACGTATAAGAATTTGAACGTAGCTTTGTCAATCAACACGCGGTGTCTCGCATTTTAGGAGGAAAGCGAAGAAGGGAGGACCTTAACACTAGGCTTTCTTAATTTATTACACTGCTATTCAACGTGAAGCCAAAAACATTCATTTAATTCAAGTTCCAAAAAGCATACATACCTCTTATTACATAATACTGTGAATAATTTTGTTAACTAGAAAAAAAAAATTATAACTACATACAACACATAATTATACAACTACAGCGTTGAATTAATTATTTATGTAAGATCTCTTTTGGCGATGGAATGGATAACTGGTTTAAAACAGTAAGGTTTTTATTGAATTTTATGCGGTTTGTTAGTTTTATTGGATTTAACATTAGAGACCCCACGTTTTCGCCTCCAAAAAGTTAATAAATCTTTTATAGGTCTTAGTATACGTGTATATAATAAACTTCCGGAGTGTATTCTAAGTTTGCCACTACCACAATTTAAAGTAAAAAAATACTAACAAGTAAAGCTTATTACACTGTTCAAGAATATTTAGAGGATAAACATGTATGGAATTAATGTCTATTGAATGTGATGCAGGATAGCTGCCAGTTAATGTAATAAAATTATATATTATACCATTGACTTTGAAAAGAGCAACTGTTGAGTTTCTTGCCGGCTCTTCTCAGCAGAACTGCCTTCCGAACCGGTGGTAGCTTTTTTTGTTTTATTTTCATTCGACGATTCAAAAGTGCTTATAAGAGTTTATTTGAATAAAGAATATTTTGAATTTGAAAGAGAATATCTCAATTTCTTGTGAGTCCTGTATGTTTATAATTATTTTTTAGTTTATTTTTTTAATATAATTTATTATATTTTTTATATAGTGGAAAATAAGGAAGAAATTTATATAGCATTGTGGGTAAAATCACGTTAAATTCAGATTTTCTGTTACAATGAACCGCAAATATTCAACATTGTAGGCTACCATTGTTCTTCAGTCCACTCTACATACTATTTATGTATGAACCTACTACGATAAGAACTGCATATTTATTATACCGTGTAAATATTTCTTTATTATTCTGACAAAGTTGTTAGTTTAAGTTTAGCTTGATTTTTTTTAGGGGAAATCGAACCGTTATATTTACAGTTACACTTTGCCACTGAACTAACCTGTTTCCAACAATGTGTTTTCTTTTCAATTTAATGTTAACATAGAAATTTAGAGTAGTTCAGATATCAACCTATTGCACAATTAGAATATTTAAATATTAATTGTTCAAAAATCGTTGAAAATTTTATGTAATATTTAAATATGCATATAGTCCTAAGTGTATAAATAATATAACGTAGTAAAGCAATTTTATTGGTTCTGAATACATATAGCAAAGTATCAAGATTTTTAAAATTTAGTAATACAAGTATAATAAAAAATAGTGAAAATTACCTTCTATATCAACATTTTCTCCGCCAGAGGACTCTGAAGCGTCATCTTCTATTTTCTTTTCTGTCACTATTTTCATACTGTTCTCACCGCAGTCGTTGTTTTGCGATCTCTTCTCCGTTACGGAGTGGAACTGTTGACAAAGTTATTTAGTTTAATATTGGTTATTTATATGTATTTTATATTTTTTAGGTATATTATTTAACAGATTTTTTTTAATTTCTGAAGATTCTTTAAATTTCTTCATTTTTTTTTAATTTACGAAAAATATAATCATATTGTAGTGACGAGAGTTATCTTTATTTTCTCGCTTTAGAAAGGCACAGCGTGGCATTGAGTTCCACCATTCAACTCGCTGTCTTAAATTCGGACTTAAAGAAGGAAACAAGAGTGTCTTAACACTAAATTCTTTCTACAATACCCTGTTATACGGTAAAAAACGTGAATCTACAAATTTATTATAGTACATAAGCATACAATAAAAATATTTCGTCACAGCGTTCGTCATTCTGATATATAGTAATTTGTAATGTTTAAATACTAGATAAGGCTACAGACAAATTCTATTAAATCACAAAGATCATAGATATGCGTCATTCCTTGTATCATTATTTGTAATTATTGTTTTTATAAGAGATACTTGTAAATATATTAAAATATATTCCAATATATTATGTATTTTCTTCTCCTCCATAATAATAAAAACTAAAAATGATAAAGAATATGTACAAAAGATGTATATAGCTAACCGCAAATTAAAAAAGAGACCCTTATGGTGATTAAGTCAGTTGCCTGTTATTACTCCGTTCCCCATTAAGACACTTCCGTTCATCAGTTTCCGTCGAATCCTTGAAGCATTGCGTGTTGCAACCCCGTTGCCAGATATAGTAAATTAAAATATTAAATATTTCATTCTCCCGAGTGAAAATCGAATCCACAACCGTCGCGTTTACAGTCTCAAGCTTATGCCCCTGCGCCACGACGGCCTCAAATAGTACAATATATAGGTATAAAAAAACCCAATACTATATGCAAAAGCTGTTTTAAGCCGAAGTAATTCAAATACTTCTTTAAGTCTTATCCAGGTAAGTTTTGCGACATAACATTTGTGCGTAAACATGCGTTGTGAAATTTAAGACAGTGTTCCACTTGACTGTAGTACTGTGAGAAATATATATTTTTGATTTTCCGATTTTTTGCGAAGAAAGGTTTAATTAGTTTTTTTTACTTCCAGTGAAATTTCTGATGTTTTCTTTTAAATTACTGTATAATAAATGTAATTAAAAATATGTATATTTTTAGAGTTAAAATTAAAATTGCAAATCGAAATTTGCTTGCGCTACGATTATTCGCATTTATAAATATTTTCTAATAACGAACCAAATCGATAAATAAGTAACAACAGCAGTATACTCAAAAATTACTCAAAAAAAATCTCTTTAGGTATCAGAACTAAGAATTTTTTCATACTATCAGTTAGCAAATAAAAAAGGGCTTCACGCTTTACCCCACGTTACGACCCTCTTTTAATTGGACCGAGAAAATCAAAATGATTCAAAAATAAGGATTTTCTCGAGTAAAGCCAGTAGCTGTTCCACTACCAACTTTAATTTGACAATTTATTCTAATCAATGTGCATACATTTGCCTAACAATTCACGTTAATTCGCATGCAACTGAAAACGTCTAACTAATAAAGCTTAATCGTCTTTTAATTAGTTTAATTCACAAACTGGTTACAACTGGTTGTGGTATAACGTTTATATATATATTTATATATATCGGTATTAGTTCTCATGACCCCAGTTTATTTGATGTATCCCGCTTGACAGATGTAATTAGATATGGTACTCGTATTTGTTTCAATTAATGATATGTTTAGTAGGTATTTTAAAATTATGGCTTCAAATCTAGTAAATATAAAATATGCTGTAAACGCGACAGGTTGTGGGTTGGATTTTGATTCGGGGAAATGAAATATTTAATACATATTTTTATTTCCTCGCTCTGGTAACAAGGCCAAGGCGGCGTTGAGTTCCGCCCTCAACAGGCAAGGTTTCAAGTAATCGGCGGGAAGTGGAGGACGGAAGTGTCTTAACGGGAACGGAGTGCCTTAACACTGTGTTCCAAGGTTGCCTCTGCCTACCATGGTTTAAGCGTGAAGATAAAATAATACAAAAAATATATACTTAATAACATATATTAACGAATAACACAATTTTAATCACAAATAGAACAAGTAAAGATAATAAGGAGTAGTCTTTCCAAATAATTGCCTACTTTCAATTATTTTGATTAGCTTCTCGCTGAATCTGCGTATAGCGGAGTAGGCAATGGAAATTTAGTGTTAAGACATAGAATTTCTCAAACTTGATATTTGAGATAGAGAGTGTATACGTTATTGTGGCGGAACTCAGCGCTTAATTTTGTTACCACATCGGGCAAATAATAATTAATTAATATACTATTTTGTATACATAATATTATTGTATAGTACACTCATAGCATCTCTTCTCTTTCCGTACACCACCGCACTAAAGTTATTTAGCAATATCTAAGGAAATGGCACCGGTTGAATAACACCGACACTGGCACAGTAATGTAAATTTTTTTCTATATTTTATAATAATATCTTAGCTGTGAGTTGAGATTTGATTACTGTTTGTGGTATAAATAATAATTAAATTTTATAATTTAATAATTATTTATACCTCAAACAGTATTAAATTTTAAATTAAATATTAAATCTATTAATTTTATATAATTGTTTGGTGAACGAAATGTTATTTAATACGAGTTATATGTATTAAAATTAGCCCTATAATGATCTTATAGCCTCTAACTTAACAACACAAAAATATTTTTCTATTCGAACCAGTATGTAGTTTCTGAGATTAGAACAACTAAACAATTACTTCTGTTTTATAATAATAGTATAGAAACAGGTATACATTACGATAATAAAGTTTAGTTAGCGTATTGCAGTGGGTAATATAAATCATTGTGAGTGCGGTGGTTTTGGGTTCAATTTTAAATCATAGTCAATTTTAAATCTTACTCTTACCAGCTTAGATATATAAATGAGACGCGAGAAGCTACAAAAAATGTTAAATAAAGAACTAATTTACTTTTAATTGCTTTTTAACGTAAAAAATATTAAAAAAATTAAAGTTAATTATTAGAAGTTTAATTGATGTCAATAAGTACACAATTTACTGCTAAAGGCCATTGAGAGACAATGAATGAGTTATTTAGATACAATTTAATGGAGATATACGTTATTATAAGTCTTATATACTATCGATGTTGTTACTACTTAGATTTTTGTTTATATTTATCAGCTTCACGCAGTATCCCGCACACAGCAGGGTAGGCAGAGGGAACCTAGTGTTAAAACACTCCGTTCCCCACTTTCTGGCGAATTCTGGAGGCATTGCATGTTGAGTGACAGAACTCAATGCCGCGCCTTGCCTCTACACCAGAGCGAAGAAATGGAAATATAAATTTAAGTAAATATTTAATCTCCTCGAGCGGGGATCGAACCCACAATCGCTTTTACAATCACACTTTGTGCTTTTTTTTATGGAAAAGACAAGACAAACGAGCGTGCGGGTCACCTGATGATAAGTGATCACCGCCGCCGCAACGACCCCGTGCAGCACCAGAGGAGCTACAGGTGCGTTGCCTGCCTTTAAGGTGGGTCGTGCGCCGGCATCACCTGATGCCAAACGCAATGGCGTAAGGCCACTACTTCACGCCGGTTTTAAATGCCGGGGGTGGTAATGATCCGGTCGAGTCTGCCCATGCGTGTTGCTATTGCTGGCGACGTGACTCTACCACACGTACTTTAGTCGCCTCTTACGACACCATCAGTACCAGGATGACCCTATTCTAGGCCGGGATCACACGGCATCATTATATTTATATTTATAAATATAAATTTAGAACTAATTAATTATTTATTCCCTAACACCACAAAGCATCTGTTAATTGTACTAATTCATTTACATGCTTACACAACATTAGTTCACTTCACTTAATTAGATAACTCTTGTATGCACAATTAGTACATACTACACTAACTTCATATATTTTCAGTATTCTGTAAGTTTTTTAAAGGAGAAATAGTCAAATCACTCTGTTTATCAGTTATTACATAAATACAGACAGAGAAAGAAGAGATAAGTGATATTAGGGAAAAGTTACGTTTCGAATCTTGGGAGAAAGTTAATTCTGCCTATCTCGCTATAACTTCGATACCGATAGCATCAAAATTAAAAAAAATACCACTCTAAAATTTATTAAACATCAACAACAAAAAATTGTCTAAATCAAATTTCAGGCCAGAACAGTCATGTCGTAACTAAACCAAACCACAAATAATAATATTATCCTAGTATTTTTTTGTCATGGATATTGTCAAATGGTTGATGTCAAGTTTCTTTTTGTTGTACAGTTTAGTGAAAGTTAACCTTGGTCTGACCTTCTATAAAGCGAGCCTAGGATTAGCTCACTCTATAGGTTACTATATATATTAGGCTCTAGTTAATAAGATCTTTGATTTTCGCGATACTTACACAATTTAAATAGAATTTGGCATCGAATTACGGCGTTGAGTTCCACCGCTCAAAATACAATGCCTCTAGAATTCGGCGGAAAGTGAAGATAGGGAATGTCTTAGCACTATCTTGCTAAGTGCGAAATTCAGCTATTAAAAAGAAAAGAAGAAAAAAAGAAAAGGTTTATACAATTTTGGAAATCTGACGTTGAATTTTATTATTTTTTTATTCTGTTTCAATAAAATACAGATGAAGCCATTTCTAAAATTGGTTAAGATATATTTTTACATTATAATATTAGTGTAAATTCATACATTACTGAAAAAACGTGACTTGACACTAGACACCACTTTTGTTGAACGTCGAATATTATTTGCAGTCCAATTATTTTTAAGCTTTGCTTATGTATTATATTTTGAGAGATATTACAGTTTGTTTAGGAGAATAGGTGTAATGGGCAAACATACATACTTATGTTTGTACTGTGTAGCACATTATTCTGATAGTATTTACAGTTTACGAAAACTGTTCAAAACTAGATTTTAAATGTGGAAATCAATTTTGTGTTGAGGCGATTGCGCTGGTCACGATTCGTTGTCGATCCGACATCATATTCTTGTATGAGAAACATTCTTATGGACGAAACTTGACCGGAACAATAGTATTAATGCTCTCATTGTTCCTTTCATATAAGAATATTTAAAAAACGGACGAAATCACTGTAATCTGCAGCATGCCACTTAACACGCGATTTTTCGAAAACTTGAGCGAAAAGTAGGAAACGGAATGTCTTAGCTCTCAGTTTTCTTTGTCTCCAATCAAAAAACAAAATATTTAAAGTTGCAAAAACCTAAAGGAAAATGTATAGCTATTATTATTACAAGGAATTTAGTAATACTGTATTCAACAACACTAATTCATTGTTGACTATTTTTTATTAGTTTCCTGTTTAGATAAAAGATTTGAACCTGGTTTAATCTTAAAGCTACTGCATTACTTATTTACTACGTGCATTGAGGACAATACAGTTCTTGAATACAATCAGTCCTCTTTTGTTTTCACAAAATCCAAACAAGTAGCTATGTGATCGTAGACAGCAACGGATTTGTATTCATTACAACTCTGAAATGCACAAATGTGGCGATATAGAGTTAGACGATAGTTGTGGGTTCGATTATTTAAATTGAAAATTTATATTTTTTTTATTTGATCGACAAAATAGATTGTTAGGTTCCACCAATATCATGGTTTAAGCGGAAAATAGAGAAAAGAATGTTGTCATATTTACATGCTTTTTTTTATTTTATAGCTTCACGCTGCGTCCCACATACATAGCAGAGTATGCAAAGGGAACCTGGGAACCTTATGTTTAAGACACTTGGCAGACGCACGCTTATATTCCTGCGCCACGGCCTCAGTCTATGCTCTCGCCTTTGACTTATTTTTTTATAAACTTACCGGCTTGCTAAACAACAACATTTTAGACACACGCCTCAAATTTTGATAGTCCCTCACAGCACAATCACATTCTTCCTCGTCAGAACAGTTCATACTATAAACGTGTCGACGCATTTCAATTAAAATACCAAATCAAAGTTAATATTAAAACTAGCAATTTAAATTTAAGTTGAAAAGTTTAAACAAACAAAAAAGTTACGCACTAAAAAAAATAAGTTCAAAATCGATTATAAGTTTTTTTTATTGTAGTGGCGCTATAAGTCTAGACGACCGACCACTCAGGTGTATTGTCGTAAACTAATAGTAAGAACAGATTTTACATCAGGAAATCAACATTCGTTAAACAATGAGAGTATTTTTAACCGACTTCAAAAAAAGGCTGAATTCAATTGTAAGCCTGTTACGTGAATCGATTTTGATTATTTTTGTTTGGATTAATAGATCATGCTTCATATTTTACCAATAAATTTTATGAAAATTGATTTAGGGTTTTTTTTGAAAAGCCCTAAATAAATTTTGTCTATGCCCTAAATCAATCTGTAAAAACAAAAAATATAATATATAGATGACGTTTTGGTTTATGGTTTTGTTTTATTTTTACCTTTTCTGGTACATCATAAAAAAACATTTCACTTGAAAAAAAAAATGTTTCGTGCCTTAATTTCAGAGTGCATCTTTTACTTTGTTGCAAAGCCGCGACACAGTGTTTCACTAATGCGGTTATTATCGTACAAATTGTTTCTTGTATAACTTTGCTAATATGTTTTTTTTAAATAAATAAAAATAAATAAAAAAAAAAAAAAAATTCCGCCACGCCGGCCTCTGTTCAGATAGTTTCTACAAACTTTGTATGTACAGTGCGAAGTCAACACAATTTTTGTTACAAAAAAAATGCGTCAATTTTATAGTATTTGAAAGTTTTGATTAAAAGTTTTTATAATGTCAAGTTTTGATCTAATTAAAATTTTGACAATTTGTTTTAGGAATTTGAAGCAAAAGTAAACAGGCAAAATTTTAACTTACTTATTTCTTATGCAATAGGGTAGGCCCACAGAACCGCTTATAATGACACTACCATGTTTTTCTAGTTTCACTGTATCCCACAAGAAGATCTAGTATTAAGACAAATCGTTCTCATTAAGACACTTCCGTTCCTCACTTTTCGCCGCGGAACTCAATGCCGCGCTTTGCCTTGTTACTTGAACGAGGAACTGAAAGTATTAAATATCTCATTTCCTCGATTAGGAATCGTACCCGCAATCTGTCCATTTACAGTCGCACGCTTGTGCCCCTGCGCCACGACTGGCCCCACTACCGTTACATTTTTTATGTATTTAAAAATTATAAAGAAGTTTGAGGCCGGTCGTGGCGCAGCGGCACGAGGTGTGACTGCAAAACCGACTGTTATGGGTTCGATCCCCACTCGAGGAGATGAAATATTTACTTAAATTTATATTTCCATTTCTTCGCTCTGGTGTCGAGGTTAAGTGCGGCGTTGAGTTCTGCCACTCAACACGCAATGCCTCCAGAATTCGGCAGAAAGTGGGGAACGAAGTGTCTTAACACTAGGTTCCCTCTGCCTACCCTGCTGTGTGCGGGATATAGCGTGAAGCTAAAAAAAAAAAAAGAAGTTTCATATTAAATGGCGGAATATAACGCGGTGCTTTGTTTTACGTCCCTCATCACGTAACCTATTTAACGCTGACTATTTACCCGTACGTTCATACTTATTTGCATATCATTAATATTTCTAACTGTTAATTTTTTCTTATTAAGGTGTCATCACTATTGTTAATAAAACTTAGTGAGGTTCTCATATTTTCACTTTCACTTATTATACGTATAAATTATCATAATTTTTAAATATATTTCAAATACATTAAGAAGGTTGATTTGAACTTTGTAAAATGATAGTAAAACAAGAATATTAATAATATGAAGACGATACGTATTATGCGCTGTACAATTTCTGCATACTTTGTGATATCTTGCTAACTAACCTTGAAATATATTTTATTATTTCCTTATTGCTTCTAAATAGTGAATATTATTTGTTTATATATTGACTTCTAATTTGAATATATGATATTATAAACGTTTTTTTTTTAACATTTTGTTGTATTAATTTTAGTAATAATAATTGAAGATGCGTTATTTTATTTATTTCAAACGTTCACATTTTTTCCGATAATTAAATACTTTGACTCACTTTAATATATAAAATTAACATCTTGTATCTTTCCGTTCCTGTAGGAAGATTGAGAAATTCTTTCTTAATTCTAGTCCGGTAGTTTCGTCAGTGCGTTGTTTGTTGCTTAAGACTTAAGATTCCACTGAGTATATAACGTATATGATCATTTATTATATTACATATATAAAAAAAAATTAAATCAGCTTCACACAGCAGGGTAGGCAGAGGGAACCTAGTGTTAAGACACTCCGTTTCCTACTTTCTGCCGAATTCTGGAGGCATTGCATGTTGAGTGGCAGAACTCAACGCCGCGCTTAGCCTCGACACCAGAGCGAAGAAATGGAAATATAAATTTACGTAAATATTTCATCTCCTTGAGTGGGGATCGAACCCACCAATCGATTTTACATTCACACTTCGTACCGCTGCGCCACGACTGGCCATATATGATAATAAATATTAAACTCAACTAAATTTCATTGCTACTTTTTATAATAAATAAACATTCCTAGTACAGTAAATAGAAGTAGAGTACGTATATAGAACTACTAGAACTAGAACATTGAGACTACATACAAATTTTACATAACCTTTTTTTCACACATTTCGACATTTAACTACCAAGCCGAAGGTGGAGAAGGAGAGCGAAAAGTTTTCTCTTTCTTTCGTCTCTATATATATGCTTCCTAAATCATAATTATTTAACATATGTATATTATATGTACATAATTTTATATATAAGACACGTGCTTAATCAATTCAAATACTAGTCCTTATCAGGATTAACAATGTGATGTCCGCAAACGTCACCGCTGTCAACTTAGTAAAGTTGTTTATAATACTTCAAATACTTGAAATGAGGAAATAGAATAATTTATTTTAGCGATTTGTTTTCTTACTGTTTAAAAAATTTAAAAAAATAAATCAGCTTCACGCTGTATCCCGCACAAAGCAGGGTAGGCAGAGGGAACCTAGTGTTAAGACACTCTATTTCCCACTTTCCGCTGAATTCGGGACAGATTACGTGTTGAGTGGCGGAACTCAACGCCGCGCTTTGCCTCGACATAAAAAAATTAATTCATTTAAGAAATTTACATTTTTGAAAATATTACTGCTCTGCTCTATTTGCTCTACTACGATGATTGTTGATCCCATTCCCATTGAGAATATTTTTTCTATTATTATGATCGTTTAGTCCGTTTGCTTATACAAATTACAGCGTTGAGTTACACAAATTAAAAAAAATGTTTGTAATGAGTGAAGAATTATAAACAAAGTGACAATTCACAAAGTTTTCTATACTACATATAAATAAATATAGAGATACATATTACGAAGATTTACAAAACGTATCAATAATATATTATCTATATATAGTGTCTTTATATAAAGATAGTTACATCAATCGGATTTGAACCCGTAATGTCTTTTACAAAATAAAATGGCATTTTTTCTCACTAAGCTCTACACGTATCATTATTACGCGGGCCCTGTTGAAGCGACACAATGGAAAAAAAATCATAGATTTTTACAGATTATTAATTTGTCTTACTATCCTATTTTACGGCACTTTGTAATTTTATAGTATTATGTAAAAAAAAATCAGCTTCATTTCATCAAATCAGCTTCACTTTCTGCCGAATTCTGGAGGCATTGCGTGTTGAGTGGCAGAACTCAACGCCGCGCTTAACCTCGACACCAGAGCGAAGAAATGGAAATATAAATTTAAGTAAATATTTCATCTCCTCGAGTGGGGATCGAACCCACAACCAGTCGGTTTTACAGTCACACCTCGTGCCGCTGCGCCACGACTGGCCTCAAAAATAGTATTATGTAAATAATTTAATCTTGACTTAGATTTAGAACTAAGAAACGTGACTTTTATAAGTTTGTTCTTTCATGATAACTATCTCGTCTGCGGCTTCGCCCGCATGACTAAATCGAAAAATAATTTATCTTACTCAAAAATAACTTATATTTAAAAAAGAGATATAAAAAAATTAAAGTAGTGGGATTGAATCCGCGCCTTCTGTCCAAACGCTCTCATCAAGTAACGTATGGCTCAGTGGTCGAAACGCTTCCAAGAAGTTAAAAGGGGTGCAATTTATTCCCGCTATGTAAAATTTTATACGTTTTCTATACAAGTATTTTTATTTGCTACATGTGGAATGACACTTTAGAAAATTTCAAAATAAAGAATCTTTTAGTTGATACCAGTAGTTTCTGAAATTAGTGCGCTTGACCAAATAACTTCTTCAGCCTTATAATATTATTACAGATATTGATGACATTGAGAGATGAAATATTGTATATTTTTACGTTTAAGTATTATCTACATATTATATGTAAATGTATTTCGAATTATATTAATAAGTTTTTGAATTTACTAATAATAATAATATATTTTTTACAACTGACTGGAGTGAATTATTAAATTTTTTTACTACTCAACATGTAACGTCTTAAAAATTCTACAGTACATGGAAAAAGGATTCCAGTTTAAAGATCTTAATAATATGTTCCTTCTGCCTACATTGTTATGAAGCGAAAAATAAATCGAACCTCTACTTACAGTGTCACAAAAAAAATAAGAGTTTCGACTAAAGAATGTTAGTGAATCACATAAACTTTGTATAATATGTGCTACGTATTGAGATATATTTCGGGAACACTGAGTCATAGTGTCTCTTATCTCGTGCTATACAGTTATGGCTTGCACGCGGATGTTGCATACAATTAAATTTTACAACCAAATTTATCATGATTAATATAGATCTATATATTTTTTACTGTTATTCATTTCTTGTATAAAACGGAGTATCCTGACACTAGGTTATACGTATATGGGAGATAGAATGTGAAATTTAAAATATATCATTGGCACTCAGCAGGGAAGGTAGAGTGGTTCAAGTGTTAAGACTTCATTTTCCACTTTTGGCCCTCTCTTAAGATACGAGTATTGCTATTCAAAAACTGCTAAATGACAATAATCTGTATATAGATGAAGTTGTAAATTATGGCTGTCTGTAAATGGAAGATATATGAGAAAATCTATTAATGGGGGCATTAATGAATGTAAAAGAGCCCAAAACACTGATTTTCAAAATGTTTGTCTGTTCTTTTGTGCGTTTGTGTTTCCTATAATCTAAGAAACGGCTTAGCCTATTTATGTCAAAAAATTATTGTATGCGACCATACTGTTACTGCATAGTGTTTTATTGAATTATCTGAAATTTTATTTTGATTTTTTTGGGAAATTCTTGTCTTCAAAATGATAATATTATAAGAACACGAAAGTAAGTTAGGTAAAAATAAATAATTTTACAGTACAAGCGGGCGAAGCCGCTAGCGGGTCGCCAGTTTAAAGAAAATTGTTACTATATAAATATCTTTAATTTATCGAGCAATAAGTTAAATTCAAATATAGTTTATTATGTCAGTATTATTATTAGTCAGTAATTTCTAGAATGCTGTGTAATTCGTTATTTAGAATTACGCATTACGCAAACAATACCTATTATATATCAAAGAACGTTATAACTTTTTTAACTATAAATAATTTTAAATTATATCATATTTATAATTACCCTACTAAAGCGTAGGAAGAGGGAACCTTCTGTTACAATTAAGACTGTAATCTCGACTTTCCCCCCAATATTCAAGACATTGCTTGACGGAATTTTTTGAAGTCGGTTAAAACAACTTATTTGTAATATTTTTCCAAAAATTCAGAGAATGAAGGGAAATCAAACCTACAACCATCACATTTAATCAGTAACTATGCAGCATAGATCCATAGAACCAAAGATGGCATCAGTAGAATAAAGTGCCTATATTTATTATCATAACCAATTTAAATAAAACGAGGTAATGCATTTAATTGAACTTTATTAACGCTATAATGCTACTTTATAAGACTGGGTGACCTTTCTCGATGTTGTGAAATATTTCGTAACTAAAAGATGGCTTTGATGATGTGTACTTGCATTTAATAATATAATGTCAGTAAGATAATTAAAATAGTATCTGAAGATGTTTTAGTAGATATGCCATAATTGAAAATAGTCCTTTGAAATATTATTTATACTGTAAATGAAATGTTATTATTATAAATCGCAATTATTACTTTTTTTACTTATGTCAGTATTTTCTATCTGATCAAATCAAAATTAAATCAGCTTCACGCTATATCCCGCACACAGCAGGGTAGGCAGAGTGAAAGTAGTCGAACCCACAACCAGTCGGTTTTACAGTCTTCGTGCCGCTGCGCCACGGCTGGCCTCAATCCTCTATCTGATCAAATTTTAAATAACAATAGTAATTCCTTTTTGCAAATCCGGCGGCCAGTCGTGGGGCAGGGGCACAAGCGTGTGTTAGAATTTATTTATTGATAGTATCTTAAAATTATACATTTATTATATTATTTTTAAGATACTATCACGTGCGAATGTAAACGTGATTAATTGTGGGTTCGATTCCCACTCGAGTATATGAAATATTTAATACTTTCATTTCCTCGTTTTAATAACGAGGCAAAGTTCGTTGCGCGCCATATACTATCAGCTTCGCCATTTAACACATGCGTGATAATTAAAAAGAAAAAAATATATATTTATATAATTTTAAGGTATATTTATTTTTAAAATATAAACAAAATTGTTAAATTCATTCCTTACGCTTTAATATATAACTGGTTTAATTTTAATCCACTATAATAATACGGTCAACAAATTTTGGCCTACTTGAACTTATTTGTAGACGGCTGTGCAGATTTGATTTTACAAATTTTTAATCTTGATCACTTTCATCCCGAGGGAACAATATGCAAAAGTTCAGACAGCTTGACTTCATAGCGGCCACGACTCGTCAACCGTACTGTATAGTATACGATAGCTATCCAACCACCTGGTCCGGTCGCAGGATGTCGATAATTGCGTACAACAACACGTCCGCTCAGCACATATTCACAAAAAACTTTGTACGGCTTCCATTTTAGTTATTTTCGTTTTGAGGTCTTTGTTATTTTTAAACAGGCTAGTTTTTTAGGTTACTGAAAACCTCTATATTATGTGTGGTTAAAATAAGTAAATCAAATTAAATCAGCTTCACGTTGTGTCCCGCACACAGCAGGCCAGAAGGGCAGAGGGAACCTATTGTTAAGACACTCCGTTCCCCACTTTCAGACGAATTCTGGAGGCATCGCGTGTTGAGTGGCGCAACTCAAAGCCTGTGTAGTTATTTATATATTTTAAATTTTAAATATTTTTTTTCCTTTCTTTTACCTATATATCAGGGTAGGTAGTGTGTATCCTAGTGCTAAATCTCTTCGTTTCTACTTTCTTAAGTCTCACGCTCTTAGCAGATTAGACAAAGATAACCCAATTTTAGTACACTTTTAACGGTTAAATCTTTTTTTAGGCTTCACTCTTTATCCCGCACATAGCAGGATAGGCGGAAAGCATCTGGTGTTATGACACTTCGTTCCCATTAAGACACTTCTGCTCTTTACTTCCCCCCCATTTCTGGCAGCATTGCGTGTTGATTGACACCCAATTCGATACATATTAGTAAAAATAATACGAAAGTTGCGTCGAGAATGACCTGAACTAATACTGTTCCCTCTGCCTATTTTGAATTCTAAAATTGGAAGATGGAGAACATATAGGGTAAAATTTCACAAATTCTTTACAACTTTATAAAAACATCAACTAACATCAACATTTTAAGACCTATAAGAACTAATTAGTATTGACCAAAATGTATTTAAAAACAACGACACGATCTAAATGTCAATACATCCTGTTAGCTTATTTTAGCTTCTTATGACAATCGTTAATGAATACTTGAAAATCTTGTATTTAAGTCCATATAGGTCTAGAATTGTGTTTTATACAGTATATGCTATAAACAGTGCTTTTTGTACATTTTGTATTGATTAAAATAACTGTTTAGTTGCAGTAGGTGTTAGACAGGTTTAAATTTTTGAAAGGGGCTTTTGACAGTGATTATCTGTACTGACTCGATGGTTGTGGATTCTATTCTAATTATAGAATTGTTATATTTAAATTGTTTTCATTTACAAAGTGTGGCAAACGGAGTATTTTAGCGCTAGGTTTCTTCTGCCTACCCTGCTATGCGGGAAAAAAATATAAATTAGCTTTTTTTGCTTAACACTGTATTATATAAATAGCAGGAAAAGTTCTCCCAAGCTTAAGACAACGCGTGTTGAGTAGGTACGTCTCTACCTGGTCATGATAGGCTCGCTAGATCCTCTTTTTTCTGCCTCATCTGATATAAATTGTAATGCATGAAGAAAAAAAATCAAAATATTTTTTTAAAAGTCTAAAACGCGGTTTAACAATCTAGATTCTTCTCGCTCTATCTAACAATCTAGAGCTCGCTCTTGGTTCGGTCAGTCCCCTAATAAGAAAATAAAATTATCAAAACAACTATTAATAACAGTATATCTTATTATTGAATACAGATTTGTTTTGATGTTCAATATGATGTCATTTTAGATTTCGTTTTTATTTTATTTCGCACGTTGGAAGAAAAAGTAACTTAGAGAAAAATCGCTCCGCCTTTAAGTAGCTTATATGTTTGTCTATAAAACTTGCTTAATTCATATAGTCATGTTTTTTTTTTATATTTTAAAGCTTTCGCTAAGTACAAAATCGAACCCACGATATTCGCAATAAGAAACACCGCTATATATTGAATAAATGTAGAAGCGAGTAAAAAATACTATAGAACAGGACGCGTGTAACCGCTTCCCATAATAGCTTCCTATGGATATTCTCACGCGACTCGAGATGATATTACTTTATGGTTTTGAAAAAAATCTTATGTAAAATGATATTTTCCTTAACGATACCTGCATGCAGAAGGGATTTGGAATTTTTGAAGTGTATTTTAAATGTAGTCTTATTTTGGTTTTATTTTTATGTTTCACGTGTCTTAAGATGACCAAATATACTTATATCTATAGTGAAGGATAGTTACAAGATCATAAAACAATGGATCATAAAACATTTAAATCGGTTAAGCGACGTAAAAAAAATGGTTATTGAAAATGAGCTATACATTAAAATAATAATAACTTAGTATTAAATTTTAAAAAAGTTACTTATTATTATTATCTATATTTTAAGGTATATTTACATAGAATTTTACACAAGTATTAAGTAATGCTGAGGTCTGCAGCTCCACTAACTGTCTGTAAGCAATAAATTGAAAAATGAATTATTTTAATTTTTTCGTAACAAGGTAAATTGCGCTGTTGAGTGCATCCACTCAACCTGCAATGGCTCAAAAATTGGGTAGTGTGTGGGGGACGGAGTGTCCTAAGTCCTGGTTTCCATTGCCTATCTTTCACAATAATATATTTCGTTTTTATACGGGATACAGAATTAAGATAAAAAAAGGTTATTATAAGGTTATTAGGTTTTATTCTATAACAATAATTTTATTAAAATACTAAGCAAAAAAGCTCAGCCTTAAAATAATTTATTCACAAACAAATTCATTGAACGAAACATTTTATTCTTTATGAAAGACATTTTTTTACTTTAAACTTTCAACAGTTGACCTTCACCTCGTTTTCTTAAGGTCGTTTCCGTATTTTTGTAAATTTACACTTTAATTGAGATTCCATAGTCTCAATAGTTCCCTTGGTTACTTTTTAAAGTAAAATATAAAAATATTTTTGGAAACAGATTTCAAACTGGCCACAATTTTTTAGCTACACGCTGTATCCTGCATGTAGCAAGGTGGGCCAGAGGGGGCCTAGTATTAAACCACTCCGCTTCCCAATTTCCGCCGAATTATGGTGACATTATGTGTTCAGTGGCGGAACTCAACGCCGCGCTTCGCCTCGACATCATAGTGAAAATATGAAATATTTCTTTTCCTCGAGTGAGAATCTTAGAGACAATACCTAGGCGCTAATATCGAGTATAATATGTATATCTGCTCTTAAATAGTCCATTTCCTCAAGTTTGTGGAATATCAGGAATTGAAGTAAATGGGCATTGCGGTAGACAGAATACATAGAACAATAAGCATTTAGTAAATGGCATCGCAATATAATAGTATTTATTTGCACAATCTACTTTTAATATTGTATAAGTAAATTTTGTAAATAATTTTTGTATATATAATTTATCACACAAAAGTTAATTAGGAAATAAAGCTACTTTGGTTTGCAGATTCTAAAATATCATTTAACTTGTGACTGTACACGCGACGGTTTAGGATTTGATTCCCATTGAGAGATCATTCTCTGATTCTCAAGCAAATGGAAATAATTCATGTTATATTTCATGTCATTTCCATTTTCTTTACTCTCAGTTACAAGATAAGGCACGGCGTTTGTTGCACTTGTGTTAATTTCTATCTGTCTCAGAAATCGGTTGGACTTGAGGAAAGGAAGTGTCTTAAAACTAAGTTCCCTCGGCCTGCCCTTTTGTGTGTTCTCATGTGTTATAGGTATAGCGTGTAGGAGAAAAAATAATTATTTACACGAATTACAATTAAGAAATAATTTATACTAAAAAAAAACTATTAACTTTCTAATAAAGAGTGGGGCGAACACAAACATAATTTGATGGAGAAATAAGGCGTCATCTGAACATGCGCACATGCCATATCTGTTTCAATCCTCTCAGATCTAACCTTGTTAGTTCGTAACTGTTCGATCATATATCACGATTGTGACATCTAACTTGATGGAACTGTGGAAGTTTTGCGCTAAGAATTATAAAAGTAAAAAAAAAGTTTTTAGCTTAGTAAAAATAAATAAAGTTATTTATTTAATAAATTAGGCAGAGGGGGGAGCCTAGGAACCTAGTGTTAAGGCACTCCATTTCCATTAAGATACTACCGTTCCCCAGTTTCCGTTGAATTCTGGAGGCATTTTTTGTGGAATGGCAAAACTCAGTGTCTTGTTTTGTCTACTTACCAAAGCGAATAAATAGAAATAATTTACTCAAGTGAGAATCGAACCAACGGCCGTCACGTTGATATTCAGACGATGTGCCACTGCACCACGACGGCTTAAATAGATTTAATATATTTTTATTTGTCAATATTGCAAATATAAGAAACATATATGGCAACAAAATCAATAAGTAAATACACTTTTTTTATAGTCACGATATGAGACACGAGTCACGTATGCAATTTACTATATAAAAGTCGTGGATAAAGTAAATGAAAAAAAAAATGGTACTAAGTATTCAATGTTAAAGCGATATACAAAAGTATCTTACTAATATTAATACAAATATTTTTAAGTTTTAAGTTTTTTGTTTGTCTATTTATCCTTAGTTAACTCAAGAACTAATTAAGTCACTTTAGACAATTTTTAATATACAGTTGACGGCAAATTCAATGAGAAATTTATGCCATTTCTTCATATTTAAACTTCTATCCTAAACATATGAACATAGCGATGATCAATTTAATTTGTTATTATTAACTAATAATATTAAAAAACTTTTTTGCTCGTCCTCAAAGTCTCCATTTATTTTTGTGGTCGACTGTAGGTACGTATGTGCAAGTAGCATAGGGTAGTATTGTACTTTTATAAAAAAAACCTTAGTGTTATAACACTCCTTTTGAGACATTGCGTGTTGAGTGGCGAAACTGAACGCCACGATTCGTCTACAAAGCGGGAAACTGAAAATAATAATCAATTTAGATTAGAACTGACTACCATAGCGTTCAAGATATGTTCCCACTTAAGTAACTACTTAAAAACAACAAAGTATAAAAAAATCTTTTAACTTATTACAATTTTCTATTTTAAAAACATTTTAACAAAAATGACGATGATTATTTTTATATCGTCGTTTACGTTATATTTGCACTGCAATCAAGAAATTTCTGACTAATACGATATTGACATATTAATCTATTTTTAGTTTAGCGAATAAAACGATAATGTTCATTTTTCATTATTTTGACAATTTTCCTATTATGATATATATTTTTATTTTTATATTCTTTCTGCTCTTTTCTCTTATCGCTCATATAGTGCAATGATGATGTAAGTGCCCTAATTTTTTAAGTAATCCAATATATTAATGTATGTGGATAAACTATTTACATTATTCTATTGAATCGGCTGCAATATTAGTGCTTAGACCCTCCGTGCCCCACTTACCGTACAATTTTCGAAAGAGTTAAGTGGCCGAACTCAACACCACATTAAAGTAATTATTAATGCCAGAGAACGAATTGACGCGTACAAAACGCGTTGCCATATTAACCTGTATATCAATGTATGGAAAAGTATAGGTATGTATATTTATTTTATTATTTTAATGTATTTTATGCGTTATTTTTCAAAAATATATTTTTTCTGCGATCCTTCAATATAAACTATAACTGTACCAAATTTCATGCTCCTTGTGCACAATTTTCGTAAAAATGGATACAAAGTTTTTGATTCATTTCTTAAAATACAATAAAGATACAATATATAGACTATTGCTAGTATTTTTAGTGAAGAACGGAGTAGTTTTTCTATATTATTATTATATTTAGGTTTAAAAACTTAATAAAAGGTCAAACTGCGTAATATAACAAAAAATAAAATCAATTTTATAATATGATTCATACATGTAAAAAGAAAAATGGACATCAGAGAAACATCACTTGCGTATATGATTAAAACTCGTTTGTTTTTTTTTTCATTTTAAAAACAATCTCCATTTAAATTGTTATACGAGACGACATATTAATATTTACGATTTGTTTTTATGTAAGCCATTCTTTAAGTGATTGTACTTCCGCGTTATATTAAATGAAATGGCGGGTAAGAATCCTGTTATAATAAAATTTGATTACTGTCATTTGACTGATTCAAGTAGGGTGTTGAATACACTATGTATTTAACATCCAACTTCAGACAATGATTGTATTATACTCTATTCGTTCTGGTAACAAGACAAAGTGCGGTGTTGAGTTCCGCTACTCAACACGCAATGTTGCAAAATTAGGCGGAATGTAGAAAGTGGAAGGTCTTAACATTTAGTTCGTTCTTCAGGCTGAAGCTATATACCTTGCTAATAAAATAGAGAATTAAAACATTGAATGGTCTCTACTATATAATGTGTTTAGTAAATAATATAGTTTTTTTATAACTTTTAAGTTATTAAATATTCTAAATTTTTGATATTGTTTTTTCTGTTTCAATGTCTTGTTGAATTTTTAACAAATTTTATGATACTTATGTTTAGATTTTTATTATATATCTGTTTTAATCCTGGTCTACTCTGAAAACAATTTCTTTCACTTTGTCAAGTTCAAATACGTTTCTGAAATAATTTAATATTTTCTTTTTTTAACATTTATAATGTCGGCGGAGTCTCCCATATCTCCTTGCCAATGAACTGTGGTATTTAACATTCTAAAACAGGTTATAAATAAGAAAAAGAATCATATCATTTTTTCACATTCAGTTGTTGATTTTTCAATTTAGTTATGTTGTCATTATTATTGTATAGGTCACTGTTATTTAGTTAGCCTTCAGACAGATAATAAATTTGTCAATAAAACATAGCATTTTTAACAATTACTAACTTTAATTATCAAGAGTTCAATGTAAAAAATTTTATAGGGCAGTGAAACAACTGAACTACAATGTATGATTTCTTATTATTTAGGGCAAGGCTATATATTAATATTTTAGTGAATAATTGTGGTTTTGAGAATAATTCCTGCTTTGGAACATAATTTTGAGAAGTGTTTTTTCAGATTTGTATAAGATTCCTATTTCAACAATACCTATATTTTATACTAGCGGCCCTCCCGCGGCTTCGCCCGCTTAAGCAACATGGTTATTGATCTAATAAACAGAATTGACTGACAACTATAATGACTTCTAATATGACTCTTATTACTTTAATCTCTAATATTCTAATATAATTTTTTTACTTCATTATTGTAATTTCTATAAGGACTTTTGATTGTTTTGAATTAAAAATACGGCCAATGTTGATATTTGATATTTATAAAATATATTATACATAAAGCTAATTATTTCTTATACGTATATATTTTTGTGACATCTTTTTACCTACGTCATGTACGTCTCATCATAATTTTAAAACTCTCATAAATGTGTTGATGTCAGTGAATAATTTAATTTACTCTTTCAGAAACAGTCTTAAATGTTAAATTATTGAATTGAAGGATTCATAATATTCTTTATAAAGTAACTGTAATGTTTGCATATTAACTCCTGTACAGTTTTTAAATTAGTTACACATATTATTAGCTAAATGTACAATTGGTAAATATGTAGTTATCACAGAGTACACGTAGAAAGGCTTTGTTTAGGCATTTTTATATTTATCTCAAACGAACGAGCGAACCGAAGAATCTATGTATTTACTTAATATTTCTTTGAAGAACAAAACGGTCTTTATATATGAACAAAACGGTCTTTATTATATATTCAACACATAATTACAACTTAAACTTACTTGTTATGATTTAAGAAGGTAACCTTGACTAACAATTCTGTTTTGTTTACTTTATTGTTTGTACTCTGAACAATCGTACTTTAAAAATATATATTTTTATCGACAGCCATATAACTAAGACGTTTCGAATGTCATTCTTTAGCCAGGAATCTTACCAGCGCGATTGCTACGTAACATTCACAGGCAAACTAATGATTTGAGTTCATTCAAATGACGATAACTTTTTTTAATGAACCGGTTGTGATGAAACAAAAATTTAACTTTATTTAACAACTTTAAATGTTAAGTTAAGTTAAAACAAAGCAATTGGTGAAACTTTTAAGTAAATCGATTCTATACTTTCTGAGATTAACGTGACCATACATACAGATAGACAGACAGACAAGAAATTAAAAAAAAAAATTTTGCTTTCTATTATTCTTTTTAAGTGTCCCTATATCCATTTCAGTCAAAATTACTAAATGTACAGACAAAATATTTTTACTGTTTTATTATATATAGATATAGAGATTAAACATGCATAGGTAATTTATTGAATTTTAGTATAGGTATTAAAGAATTTTCGTCTACCTACATGGGGCGAGGCAGAAGGAACTCATCATTGTTAAGACACTATATTCTCCATTATAACCTTAATTTCGGGACATGCCATTTTGAATGGCCAAAAAGCTTAGCCTCAACAGGAAATAGGTTAACAGATTTCAACTCTATTTAAATATAATCATTCCCTAATTGCCATTGAACCCACAACTTTCACGACTGTAATCAGAGACTATTCTACTCCGCCTTTTGTTTATTATCCAATCATATATTTCTTATATGATTAAAGTAATAATATCAAGTAATACCCAAGTACTATATGTAATAATAAATTTTCAAGTGTTTTGTAAATACCTGTTATAGTATAGAAATATTTCTATAGTACTAAAATATAATCTACAATTATAAGGACTAATCCTTCATTGCGTTCAATGATTTTAATCTAGAATGTTCTTTACGAATTATCTAACTTATTCAATATTTTTAGTAATTACGAAGCAGAATAAAAAAAAATAAAGAAACAGAGAGAGACCATTGTAACAAAGTGTCTTACTTTAAGCGTGATGATTCACTTTCCCACGCTGGCTAGACAAAGCGCAGTCCAATGTCTTAAATTCAGGCGAAAACGAAACAGTGTCTTAACACTAGGTACCTCCTTCCTATCCCGCTATCGTCAAATCACCAACCACAACCGTCGCATACCTTAAATATATATATTTTTTAAATCCAATCGTTGTTTTAGAGTGACTTTTAACAGGAAAGACAAAAAACGACTTTAAAAAACTATCAGTTTACATATATTATCAGAAGGTTTTTACAATTTTGATAATTGATTGAAGGTCGATTTTGTGTTTTTTTAAATATTTTCGAATGGTATGAAATGTAAATAGCGAAAAAACAAAAATATATAATATATCTAGCAGGTTTACACGCTTAACCGACGAAATTATATACCTACTTATTTATAATCATAATAATACAGTTTATTTCAGACTTTTGGTCCATACGAGTATATTTTTTGTTACTAGGTATTTTCTTAACGTATGTTAGTACTTCATATTTTTATCGTTTTTTATACAACATAAGAAAAATAAAAATATACCTATTATATATTTTTTGTTTTGTTGTCAAGCAATTTTTACAAGTACATTTTTATAAATGTGACAAGAAGCTTTCGAAGGTCGATCGTCAATACAATATTTACAGAGAATGTTTATTGTATCAACATATCTGTATAATCAAATTGATTAAATATGTTATCGTTGTTTCAATGGAGAAAAAAAGAAGATTCGGTTATTTTTAATTGGATTTCATGGGAAAAGATTTTTTCAATATCAATTTTACTTTTACACATAAAACGCGACGTTGTGTTCGGCGGCTCAACAAATAATGTCCCGAATTTGAGTAGAAAACAGATAATGGAGTGTCTCCACACTAGATTATCCTTGTCTTGGTTTAAGCAGGATAAAGTATTAAAAACAGTTGAAACTAAAAACAATATTAAAAAAAGATAAGTAACATTTAAATGATATATGTATGCAAATATAAACCTATTAATTGTAGAGACTTGTAACAGGAAAATATTGAATATATTCATAGCTGTAAAAATGCATATAACATGAAGTTTGGACTAATATTAAAATGATTCCGATTTAGTTACGTCACTGGTATTTTACTCTACTGTCATGACGCTATATAAAATAGTTTCTTAACAAAATTCCCCATTTACAAATTGAGTAGTATATTCACTGTTCACATATATAATACATTTAAATTAATTTCTCAGATTTCACCATCAGTCATAATAAAAGTAAACGATGTGTGGCTTAAGTTAGAAGGAAACTATTAGCATCCTTTGTATGATCGTACGGATGCCTATCGCGTTGCAGGGTGAGAAGTTCGAGATAGTCCCAGGGACCATACAAGTGTATCTTAAGGGGCTTAAGGCGTTAGCTCATTTTTCTATCTAACTAAATTAAAAATTGATTATGCTAATAAAACCTACGTCGAGAAAAACCAGCCAAATGGAAACGTACTCGGGCAGGAAGGGTTCGTACTATTATGTAAGAAAAACGGTAAAGATCGTATTTGTTGTATGGAAACTCCCTCAGTTTTTTTTATTATTTTATTCAGATTTTGTTTTGTATTCGTTGCTATACTGGCAACAGAAATACATCATCTGTATAAAATTAAACTATCTATCACGGTTCATGAGATACAGTCTAGTGGCAGATAAACAGCGGAGTTTTAGTCATAGGGGTTATTTATTTACCCTTTGGTTACGGACAACTCTAAAAAAGACAAAGTAGAGCATGTATAATTTGACTCTCTATCATCGTATCATTTAACTTAATAGTGCTCAGATAAAAAATATGCTCGTACATCGAATTAAGAAAAGTAATATAAATATTAATTTTTACAACTTAATACTTAAGCCTTTACCATTTTAAAATACGTAAGTAATTCACCGTTCACCTAAAATATTATGTAGGTATAATAAAAGCGAAGAAACAAAGAAAAACAAATATTCCAAGAACTGATACTTTTAAATGCATTCACAAAGATACATATATATCTTTTATTTTATGTTGGAGATATTGATGGCGATGGCTCTTTGCTATAATTATAAGATTACTTCTTACAGACTTAAATGTCATAAAGTTATCAAAATAGATTCACAAATTTAGACTGCGACAGAAAATAACTTCAACAGGCACAAACAGCGCACTGGTCTATAATTTTTATTTAATATTTTTATAATTGATCGTATCTAATTTTAGTCAGTTTTTTTTCGTTGCTTATATTATTTTAATTAAAAATAAATCAGCTTCACGCTGTATCCTGCACACTGCAGGGTAGGCAGAGGGCACCTAGTGTTAAGACACTCCGTTCCTCACTTTCTGCTGAATTCTGGAGGCATTGCGTGTTGAGTGGCAGAACTTAACGTCACGCTTGTCCTCGACACCAGAGCGAAGAAATGGAAATATAAATTTAAGTAAATATTTCATCTCCTCGAGTGGGGATCGAACCCACAACCAGTCGGTTTTACAGTCACACCTTGTGCCGTTGCGCCACGACTGGCCTCATTATTATTTTAATTAATTTAACATATACATTAAGGCTAAAAAAATATATTTTGTTCATTTACAAATATAGCATGCACTAAATTGGCTATCACAACTTTAATATTGTTAATATAGGTCATTTATTTTTTTTATCCCAAGCAATTCTTGTTACTTGATTCATTAAATAAAAAAAATCAGCTTCACGCTGTATCCCGCACGGTATGGTGCAAGGTAGGCAGAGGGAACCTAGTGTTAAGACACTCCGTTCATTGAATATTTACTTATAATCGGGATCTGATGAGTCAACTACAATGTTATCAGAAAAGCGTTTCTGTTATAATATTCATATTTTTGTATTACCCAGTTAGTCATATTTTGACATTTTTATTTGTATACATTATTATTTATTCTTTGAGGCCAGTCGTGGAGCAGGGGCACACGCGTGCGACTGTAAATGTGAAAGAATGTGGGTTCGATTCCCACTCGAGGAAATGAAATATTTTATATTTTCATTTCCTCTCTCTGGTAACGAGGTAAAACACGGTGTTGTGTTCCGCCACCCAACACGCAATGCTCCCAGAATTCGTTATATTTAAACAATATTATTTATTTGATAGTGGCTGTTGATTGAAATTATGTAGTTAGATCTATCGAACAAGCTTAGCTTGGTTTTTACATAAATAATATAATTAATAAATATAAATTTTCTTATACTATTTTTTTCAGCTATAGCAAAAAAATAAAATTAGTTCATATTACACAATAATAACGTAACTTTTAATAATAATTTAAAAAACAATTCGCTAGTCCTAAAGTAACTAGAGTAACGTAACGCAAATGCCGTAAGTAAGCCATTATGTAAAACAATATCGCTTTGTACTTGAATTTAAACTGCAAGGTTTTTGCTCGTATTTTGTTCGTATAAATGTTAATTCTTAAGATATTATTTTATATTCTTAAGATATTATTTTATATTATATATAATATAACGAATATTTATTAAGGAATTATTTGTTTTTCTTTAACTTTAAGTTATTTGATCTCTTTTTTTTTGGTATCACGTGTATACGGCATATAGCAGAGTAGGTAGAGGGAACCAGAAACGAAAGTGGGAAACGGAGGGTTAAAACATTCCGTTCCTTACATTCCATCCAAATTTCGATACACTACCTGTTGAGTAAGGGAACTCAACGCCGCACAAAAAGCTCTTTCTTAACCAGGAACTTTTGTTTCAACAATACAAAATGATCCTTCACTTTCATTAAATTCCTTAAAACAGATAACAGAATACGTTCCCACAAATTTTATAATTCTTTCTCATCACGTGTAAAGCAAAAAAACAAAAATCGAACTCTATACCTGGCTCTGTATTAAGCGATTCCAATTTCTAAGTACAGTAGTGAATAGTGATTGTTTCCTTTACCTCTTTATGGGTAACATAAAGAACAGACGTTACTCATTCATTTTGTTAATCCTGCCTAATTATTTTATTAGTCAGCCCGACGTGTAAACATTGACCTAATATTAGTTTAGAGAGTAGAAATCATTGTACGTGACTAAAATATTAATTTGTATAATTTTCTAATTAAATATGTAACACTTTCGAATTGACTCAATAATAAATCAATTAATTTAGTATACTTAATCAGCTTCACGTTGTATCCCGCACACAGCAGGGTAGGCAGAGGGAACCTAGTGATAGATTCTGGAGGCATTGCGTGTTGAGTGGCAGAGCTCAACGCCGCGTTTTACCAGAGCGAAGAAATGGAAATATAAACTTAAGTATATATTTCATCTCCTCGAGTGGGGATCGAACCCACAACCAGTCGGTTTTATGCCGCTTTTATTCATTTTGTGCCGCTGCGCCACGACCGGCCTCGGCCGAAATTAGTATACTTGTATATTTTATATAGCTAAAAATTATTACTCTGCTTATGTAAAAATATTATATGTAACTAGATATATTGCAGTTTACTGCACTTTTATTTATTAGGCTGGAATAACCAATATTTAATGAGATAAATAATTCATTACTCAAATTAAAGTGTCTTATATTTATAATGAAGCAATTTACTTTCAACAACAAGGCGAACCGGTTTTAAATTCAGTAATTGCTTCAATACTATTGAACATCTATGGAATTGAGCTAAATTTAACATTTATATTGAAATTTTTCAACTTACCAAGCCTTGTATTCTAGGAAACATGATGAACTAAACACTATTCAACACTAAAACTATATGAAATAGATCACAAAGAACTCTTATCACTATCACTCACAGTGCAATGTCATTATGAAAGTAAAACGGGGTCTCACAAGGAGGTGCACCGGACCACTATTACTTTTGGTATACGTGCGCGCGAGTCGACCAGTGGAATGCTTATGGTTGCGTGTTTACTGGACGATGCCGACATATAGATGAATCACACATGAAACGAAGTGGGGAGCGACGTATTTTATCTTAGACAGTAATTTTTTTTATGTAAATTTCATCAAAGAGAGTATAATTATTTAAATTATATTAGTTAATAGCTAAATTAGTTAGTTGAGCAAATATTTTAAATTAACAATAATTTTGTTTTTTGCTGCATCTTTCTTATATTTTACGTATTTTATGTATTTCATTAACTTTACAGCTTCATAAATTTAGGTTTCCTGCTAGAGATGTAAATTGTTGAAAAAATGTTTAAATTATATAATTTTAAATAGTATTGTTTACGTTATCAAATATATTATAATATATTATATTTAGCGCTCCGTTCTCTCTGGCTATAATCTGGCTATAATTTAAGTTAAATGAAGTTTATAGAGCTTAGAATGTCATTTTGTTGGAAAAAAAATACATTTTCTTAATACTGAATAGATAGCTCCTTTATATCTTTATCTATACCACTTTAAAAAGATTAATTTACCAACAGTAACGAGTGTATTATGTTTTTGCATAAAAAGAGCATTTTTTATCTATAAAGGATACTATGTTTTTGTTACAAGGAATTTGAGCCATATATAGATATTCGACATCTCGTACGACCTGTCTCGTTTTCACATAAAAAGAAGACGTAACTTCTTTTCTTTGTTTTACATATGTATCTACCTATAAACTTGATGTATTTGTCAAGTGGTCTACATTATATGTTCAAGATAATTCGACGATGAGAATGAGTAAAGCCTTATCTTATTTAATTGAGATTAAAAATGATAACGCTTATGCCCAAATAAATATAATTATGTATTTAAAGGAAAATAAAATCTATATTATCACTTCAAACGGACTTCGTAGTAATTATAATAATATTATCTACACGAAATTAAATTGTAAATTTGTTTATTATTTTCATTTTACCACTATAAGATTTCATTTTACCACTATAACATACAGTCTATAACATTTTTTGTTTTTTATATCCCGTACATAGCAGAGAGAACGAACGTAGTGTTCAAACTCTCCGTCTCACTTCAACTTCGAACAAGTATTAAAATTTTAACGCAGCGGGGCTTAAGCCCATGACTCTTGGAGAGCCACTTTTTTAAAATATTATTATTTTTTTAGAAGGAATAACTCTTAAAAAAATTGAATTAATTGTCAATTTCCTAACTATGTGTGTAGTAGATCTTCAACTATTTACCCTGCAATAAGCGAAAAAAAAATACTATGAACTCGTAAACATGGCGTTAATAGTAGTTACACTTATAAGCTAGATCACTCAACATTTTTCTTATACGAAGCGTCATATTATAATACGGCGTTGTGTTCCGCCATATGACATATCGAATCAATTCACGTGATGTAATACATTTAAATGGAGTATCAAGTCAAACCAGTACTTCCTGAGATTAATGGCGTTTAGCTTAGTAGTTAGTCAGCTTTATAATGTTTGTATAAACTAAAAAGAGTACAAACTTAAACGACACTATTAAAACCTAATTAAACTTTATTCACAATTCACAATTTAAACATCACTCTTTAACCACTTCAAAGAAACCTAAGTCTATATATATATATATATATATATACATATATATATATATATATATATATATATATATATATATATATATATATATATATATATATATTTCTTAGATTATAAGTAACATGTTGCTTAAAGACGCGTTCTTGTTAACAGTTGTGACTCTGTTTAGCAACTTTGATATTGCATTAACATCTCGTGTGGAAATACGCAAGAGCTTTGCTAACGAGACCTAAGTAATATAATACCTACTGTGGAATCATAAAAAAATGTATTGTATTTAAAGTAGTTATGTAAGCGGAGTCAATACGTACTCACCTTGTGTAATCTTCTATGGCAATTAACTTATTTCCACACATAGCAGGAGAGAATCTGGTGTTAAGACACCCCTTTCTCATTAGGACACTGCGGTTCCCACTTGCCACTGGACTCCCGAGGTATTGTGTGTTGTGTGGTGTAACTCAACGCCGCATTTTGCCTCGTGACCAGAGCGAGGGAATAAAAATATTAAATATTTCATTACCCGAGTGGGAATGAAACCCACAACCATTGCGCTTATAGTCGCGCGCTTGTGCCCCTGCGCCACGATGGCAGTTAATAATTGTTATAATAAAAATATTGTTTTAACAATACAACATAATAATAATCGCTTACGTAAAGTAATTATCATAATTATAATATTTATTTTATTATGAATATTTTATTGTTAATTAATAAATGTCTATTTAAATAATTATTTTCATAAAATAATTTATAAAGCAAGGTCGTATTGGATTGGGCCATTGTTATTATTGGTTTTGTATTTTTTTATTTGCATTTTTTCGTTTCACGTTGTGTACCGCATATAGCAGGGTAGGCAGAGAAATGCCAGTGTTAATATATTCCGTTTTCTATTTCCCATTCAGCTCGATTTTCAAAATATTGCTTGTTAACTGCCAAAACTCGACGCCGTGTCTTGTCTTGGCAAAAGAGCGAGAATATGAAAATATTTTATCCCTCCTAGTGGGAATCGAACCCACAACAGTCTCGCTCGATCGAAATTAATCCCTTATCAGTCACAAAAGGGCTACTTATCTGTAATTTTATAACCAGTTATTACAATATTGATACCTGTTTATAGAATTCTTTGTAAATCTTATCTTTTTATATATCTCTATTGTTTTTAATAAATTAGTACAAAAGCAGCTAAAGGTTTTGTAATACATTATATTTTATTGCCTAAGAACAATCATTACAAAACTATTGTCCCGAAAGTATTAAACGAGCGGTGCGGGTTCCAATCAGCCTTAACATTTTTATATTACTGTATATTGAAATAAGCCATAACAAATATTATTGAAAAAATAACTTCAAATATATTTTTTTCGTTTTATAAAGATTAACGAAATTTTGAGGCCGGTCGTGGCCCAGTGAGACAAAGTGTGACTATAAAACCGACTGGTTGTGGGTTCGATCCCCACTCGAGGAGATGAAATATTTACTTAAATTTATATTTCCATTTCTTCGTTCTGGTGTCGAGGCCAAGCGCGGCGTTGAGTTCTGCCACTCAACACGCAATGCCTCCAAAATTCGGCAGAAAGTGGGGAACGGAGTATCTTAACACTAGGTTCCCTCTGCCTACCCCGCTGTGTGCGGGATACATCGTGAAGCTAATTTAATTTTAATTTTTTATAAAGATTAACACTAGAATTTTTCATTTTTACAGTTTAACTGCTCAAGAAAAATATTTAAATCTTTAAAAACGTACAATAAATAAATAAATGTAGTCGGATTCGAACCCATGCCTCGTGGACTCGTCCGCAATTAAGTTATACGTTTTTATATATTTTTTTTTATTTTTAGCATACCACCCAGAGATTGTTCCTAAGATTACTACTATAATTTATACCTTATTTGGTTATAGAATGACGTATTTGGACTTTTTGAAATACTTAAAGAGACGCAGTCAAAATTTGTAAATAGTCTTTCCGCATACTTATTTAACTGCCATACTTATTTAACTTATTTGTTTAAAAAACTGCAATAACGTCATTACTACATCAAAAGAGTGGTACGACGATTGAGAATGCTACTTGTAGAATATTTTGACACTCTTAAAAATATTATCATTACAAGGCCAGGAGAGATTGAGGATTAAGAGATTGAAGCCAGTCGTCGCGCAGCGGCACCAGGCGCTACTGTAAAACCGACTGGTTGTGGGTTCGATCCCCACTCGAGGAGATGAAATATTTACTTATATTTCCATTTCTTCGCTCTGGTGTCGAGGTTAAGCGCGGCGTTGAGTTCTGCCACTCAACACACAATGCCTCCAGATTTCGGCAGAAAGTGAGGAACGGAGTGTCTTGACACTGGGTTCTCTCTGCCTACCCTGCTGTGTGCGGGATACAGCGTGAAGTTGATTTTTAATCATTACAAGGAAATATGAATTCAAATTTTATGCTTGAACTGTTTACCGAGTGAACACAGAACTTGGTACCCATAACCAATTGCTTTCACGTTAAAGTCACGAAAGAAGTATTATTCAATATTTAACTTGGCTTTGATTTCACATTTATATATTTGATGGGATTTTATATATTATTCAATAGAACTTGATATATTTTTAATGGCATTATATTTTATTGCTTATAAATAATAATATAGTAGTTTTGTACCGGGTTGTGATCTTTTTTTTTATTAATATTATTGATAATAATATGTAAATTATGTTATTGTATTAACATGGATGCGCATTTATAAACGTGTTTTCTATGTTTGTATAAATTCGAGCTTTTAAGATATGACTTATGTTTTGCAGTAAGAAGAAACATCATTGATTGGACAGACAGAGACAAAGAATCCTGTAAAATAAAGTTAGGGTTGAGTAAATATTACGAATCTGTGTATTATATTATTTTGCACGTGTGTTTAACGCGCTAATCTCATGAACTGGTTCGAGTTGAGAAATTGTTATTGTGTTGGATAGTCTTTTTTTGGAGAAAGGCTATTAATGTAAAACCCATTCAATTTAATCGTCTTAATCATAACATTTTATTGTTATGATTAAGACGATTAAATTGAAAAACTTGTTTATTTTATTTATGTTTGTTTTATGTATGTTTGTGTGTATAATTATATACACATACATAAATACATTTATGAAAAAAACACCTTTGGGGTTGGGCGCCGCAGCCCGGCATTACCTGATGCGAAACGCAGTGGCATAAAGTCACTACTTCACGCCGGTTTTAAATGCCGGGGGTGGTAATGATCCGGTCGAGTCGACGAAGGACGTGACTCTACCACACGTACTTTAGTCGCCTCTTACGACACCACCAATACCAGGATGATCCTATTCTATGCCGGGATCACACGGCCGAAATATTACATCAAGTTAATCGTTTCGCTGTAACCCATAGTACATGTGGTCAGAATTACCATAGAATGTCGAAGCACGTATAAAATAGTGTGTTCATCAAAATGAAACAATGAAATATGAATTAAAAATTATATTGTACTATATTTTTTTAATTTCAAAACTTTATCTGCAATGTTTCTTATCGGATCATATTTTACTGACACTTTTAGATTAAATGAACATTGCAAAAATATATGCAATATAAGAATTGCTACAGATATACATACATTTGTTAATTACACTGTTGATTTACGAACTGATTTAGGTTTATTATTTTTTTGACATTACGACGTTAAGAGAATATTCTTCATATTGAATTGGCAATTTATAAATATAATTACAGTTCGCGAAGCGTAAGCTGAGCCTTGCATTTGTGTGAGTGAGATAGTGTGGGTGTGGCAGCAGCAGTCAAGCGCGGTGCGTCCCTTATTGGGCTAAAACCGGTTTATACTGCTTTTTGGCCACCGACCAGAGGATATTTAATTTTTTTAGTTCGACTTATAAAATGGTGGTTCGATCACATCACGATCACGGCTCTATAAGAATAAAAAAATTATGTAAGCAGTAAAAGAAGAAGAAAGACGTAGTCAGAAGACTTCACTCGTTATTAACAACCAAGACAACAGACGAGAGTGAAACGATGACGATGCAAGTTCGATATGTTTGATGTATTTTTTATGTTTTAGTTCTTTTATTGGTGACCAATAACAATTTTTATTTATAAAAAAAGTCTGGCTCTACTTTTGGTGATCACTCACACAATGCACGGCATGGAAATATAAAATATTTCATTCTTCTGAGTGGGACCACATGCTTCTGCCACTGCAGCACGACGGCGACAGCGAATTATTTACAAAACTATAAACATTACCCCAATTGGGGACCGAACCACCGCCTTTACAGTTAAACTTTTTTTTCCAGCTTCACGCTGTATCCCGCACGCAGCAGGGTAGGCAGATGTAACCTAGTGTTAAGACACTCCGTTCCTCACTTTCTGCCAAACTCTGGAGGTATTGCGTGTTGAGAGGCAGAACTCAACGCCGCGCTTAACCTCGACACAGAGCGAAGAAATGGAAATATAAATTTAAGTAAATATTTCATCTCCTCGAGTGGGGATCGAACCCACAACTAGTCGGTTTTACAGTCACACCTCGTGCCGCTGCGCCACGATTTTCCTCAATTGTACATATAATGAACGCTTAATTATCCCTAGTATATGTAGATATTAGTACAGCTTTTTTCAGTACCTAAATTGTCAGTACCTAAACTGCTCATTATTATTTAATAGTCAGAATTACTTAATTAATCATTATGTATGTATGCCGAATTCTGAATATATATATATATATATATATATATATATATATATATAGCTATAAGTGAGCATTAAGTTAAGTTTTACTATACAAGTAGATAAGTTATACATATACATATTATGGGCCATCGTGGCACAGTGCGACAGTTTTTGACAGTAAATGCGACGGCTGTAGGTTCCGTTTCTGATAGCAAGACCGGTTCCACTCAATATGCACTGCAGTATAGAACCTAGAGTTAAGACACTCCGCTTTTAGTGTATTGGATATATGTTTATCTTTGAAATTGACATACAATAATGATTGTTCGAGAAGAATAAGAATGACACAATCAAATATCCTCAAGTTATGTAATGCCGCACCACTTTAATTTATTAATTAAAGTATAATAATAAAATATAGCTCCAGCTATATTTTATTATTATACTTTAATTTAAAAATAACTTATCAATTATATAATGGATTAACAATATAAATGACTATATTATTTAAATAAATTTATTTGTTTTATAAAAAAACGTGTTGTTTTCTATTATTTTGAAACTTATTAATAAATGAGTAGTACCCTCGTGGTGCAGGTGCGACTGTAATCGGGACAGTTGTGGTTTTGACGTTTATCTTTGTACCTGTAAAAAAATTGATTAGGTTTTGTTTTAATTTCACGCCGTTTCCCAAATAAAACACAGTAGGCAGACGAAAACATGTGTATGGAGTGTATTGACACTCCGTTCAATTAATCCGCCGAATTTTCGAGATATTACGTGTGACTACCGGAACTAAACGCCTTTGCCTTGTTACTATAATAATAAAACAAAAACAATTCATTCCTCCGAGTGGATATCGAACTTATAACCGTCGTGTTTCATTAGTACAGACTGGGTCCACGTAGAACTGTATACTAAATTAGTTATAATAAAATTATTTATAACATAGTTAATACAAAAAGTTATGAANATATATATATATATATATATATATATATATATATATATATATATATATATATGTTGAGGCCGTTGTCGCGTATGGGCACAAGGGTGTGACTGTAACGATGATAGTGTTCTCGATCCTCACTCGAGGTAATGAATAATTATTTTTTTTAATATTTTACCTGGGCACCAAGTCAAAAGCCCGGCGTTGAGTTGCGTTACTCAACACGCAATGCCTCCAGAATTCGGCGGAAAGTAGGGAACGGAGTATCTTAACACTAGGTTTAGCGTAGACAGAGGCCTACTCTGCTGTGTGCGGGATACAGCGTGAAGGTCATCTAATTTGATTTAATTTAATAATAATCAATTTCTCCGGACGACTTTAGTAAAAATGAATTTTGATCTGCCGTTGTTCTACCATTATCCATAGTGCGGCCTCAAATACGACCTTAATAGACGTTTGAGATAAAGATAATTTTCACAACAACCATGTTAGGTAAACAAATACTTTTTTAAAAATAAACACACGATAACCCGGTTCCGTTATCACATGCATACGATAAGAGCGTCTCGATATTATAATGTATTGTATTAAATAGATTATTGTATTATGTATTATGTGCTTATAGCACGATGTAGGAAGTAAACGAGATACGGAAATTTTCTATTGGATGTTTTTTTTTTATACAATTTTAGATTGTAGGTAAGAAAAATAGTTTTTTTTCTGTTTTATCCCGCATATAGCAGAATAGTCCTCCTTTCCCCAATTTTCGAGATATTGCTTGTTGATTGTCCTAACACTATGTTCCCCCTGCCTGCACTACTATATACGGGATAAAGTGTGTAGCTTCTATGTATCATCACAAAAGATTGACCAGAATGTAGAATGGACAGTATTTGTTTTTGAAGAATAAATAAACTAAACGTCGTCCTTGCGCAGTTGGGACTCATCACACTATTTGTGAGTATTATGGATTTGTACTCAAAGTGTTTATATCTTCTTTCGATATTATTAAAAAAGATATAGCGTTTGGTTCCGTTGTTCCACATTTCATTTCCACACTTTTAATGAAATATGGAAAAAGGATAAAAAAAGATGATAAAAATATAATGAGGTGAAAGGAGGAGGAGACTTCGATTGACCCTCGAAAACACAGTATACTGGATGAAAAACACGTAAAAAGCATGAGCTTCATATATGAAGAGATTCGAGGAATGAGGCGAAAGAGATATGTAGACACCGTAGCGTTTGACGCTCTTTTCTCTCTGGTTACCCTGCAAGGGATAAATTTACTGTAGTTTGTTTACATAGAGTTACACATCATATGAAGTTAAAACGGGGAAACCTCGCTTGGCCTTGGAGAACACAGCATTAATGACACTAGAGGCAGGATACATAAAGTGTTAAGATATTCCGTCCGTCGTTTTGCGGAAAAAAATTTAAATTTTGCTTATTATGTAGCGGTACCTAAAGCAGCCCTTTGTCTTAGTACCAGAGTGAGAAAAAGGCAAATATTTACTTCTCTCAAGTGAGAATTGTAGCCCCACGCGTTGCGTTTCCAATCAGATGCTGTACCGTCGCTTAATGGCAACTAACCAACGCAGGCAAAGTCGCAAGCAAAATACTTGTATATGTGTAAAGTCTACTCAAACTATACTCTATAAGAACTATACTCAAAGCAACCCTAAATCCGACCGTGTGATACATTAAAAGTTTGTTTAAAAATTCTGTTTGATACTGTTCACAATGGAGGAAGTTACGATAGACATTTCCTTACTCTTATATCCTGTAGTAGATATGATTTGAGAATTCAGTGAATGAGTAATTTTTTTTAATACTAGGAAGTTTTTTTTATTAATTTTGTTTTGCTTTTTTTGTTAATTTTTGTGTCGGAATTTGGTTTTAGGTTCATTCAGTTGTGGTTTTCGCTAAATTCTTTAGATGTTTTTTATTGATTATGTAAATTCTTATTACTTGAAATATTTGATTTTAGACAATTTAAATTAAATACTAAACGTTTGTTGCTAGTAAACCAAAAATAACTTTGTATATATTTTAATTATCGTCTATTTGTGAATAAAAATATTCCTTCGATTTTGAATTTATTATTTTTTTTAGCTTAACCCCAAGAAGATAAAGAAAGCCTATTGTTAAGTTACTCCGTTATCCATTTTGCGCACAATTTCGAAATCCTTTACTTTCACATTGTCAACACCAGAGCAGCAATAAGACACTGTCCCCATTCATGATATCAACTTTTCTTTCAGCTTCACTTTGTTCCGCATATATCAGGATCCGCTTACCCCTTTCCGGTCAATTCCGGATGCTTTGCGTGACGAATGGTGGCACTTAACGCCGCGCTTTGCTTTGACACCAGAGCAAAGAAATGAATATATTTCGTTTCCCCGAGTCCGAATTGAACCTACAACCTGTCGCGATCACAGTGATACGATTGTGCTCCTGCGCCACAAATGGCCTCAACTCCAACTGACAATCGTAGCATATTCAAATTCAAAATAACCTCTATTCAAATAGGCTATTGCAAGCACTTTTGAGTCATCGAATGAACAAAAGACTAACAACGGCTCAGAAAGCAGGTCTCTTGAGATGATGTGGCAACAAATTATAATAAACTCTTGCTCTTTTTAATGTGTTTGTTACAATTTACCTCCACAATACACATTTTTATTATCCAAGAGAAATATATTTTACATTCTTAAATATGAATGATATGATCATAAAAAAGTATATTTAAAGATATAAGAACATACTCCTCCGATGGTGAGTCAAGACTCCGGGGCGTCGAAGGCTAGGACTCCAGAGAGACTCTTACAATTTTATTATTACATTCCGCATAAGATACAATTGATACTAATTTCGTACATTTTACGCTTTAAATATTCTTGAAAACTAATAGGCTTTACTTGTAATTATTGTTATTATAGTTACTTAAACATTTGGCAATATTTAAATAATTTGCAAACTTTTTTTATTGACACGTATACTCAGGCTCTATGATATATAGAAATAATAAAGATGTCTTTATTATTTCTGGATTCATTTTATTTCTCATTCCTATCATATGTCGATCACTATTTTTATTACAGGATTGAATATATTAAAATACATTAAGAATATTCCAAATTCCAATGTAAAAAAAGTTTCAAGATCTTTTAACTGAACCTATCATACATAAAAAATGCTTATTTCATCTTCTTACAGCTATATAAAGAATTAACGCTACTTATATACATAATAAGTATACATTACGTTGTGAACAACTGTATACGTGAGACCCAGACATGACCATTTGGGTCATTGTCGTTATACCGGTTCGTGTACTAAAATACCCAAATAGTTTAAATACTGTGTTTTACTATTACATTTTAAAAATATTTTTCTCATTTTCATACTGTATCTCACGTATAGCGAGGTAGCTAGCTAGAGAGAAACTAGCGTCAAGACACTATATTTTCCATTTTCCAGCTAAATTTGAAAAGTTGCGTGTTGAGTGGCGGAACTAAACATCTCACTTTGACTTACCAGATTTCAAGGACTTTTAGGATCCCGACTTTTAGGATTCCGTACTTTTTAAGCAAAAAAGAAATATATTATATAAGATCACTTTTTTGTCCGTCCTTCTGTCTGTCTGTGAAGAACTTTTATCTCAGGAACGCTTGGAGATATCGAATTGAAATTCATTCTCCATATACCCAGATATACGGTTCCTTGTTCTCCTGAAAAAATCGTATTTTTAAATTTACTTAACTAGAATTATGAAATTTGGCAGTCAGCAACTGCAGGTAGTACAAGCTTAGGAATAAATCTGAAAACTATACATTTGTGGTTAAATCGTAAAAAAAAAAACCTTATAAAGGAGCGAAATTGGTATTGGTAATGGTATTAAAGCCATCACATCCCAAACATTACGTGTAGAGTGAGCGAAACTCAATGCTACGTATTTAAAGAAAGTTATAATCAATTGTTACGTAGTTTAAGACTTAAGTCCAAAATACATTATCTTAATTCCTACTATCCATGTAAAGATGAGAGCTATTATTAGACACTGTTATATCACTAAAGAGTCATTAAGAGGATAAATTTTATCACCGTTTTAAAACAGGTAATAATTACGACAAACGCGATTACATGATATTTTCTAGTGTTTTGGTTAATAACTGGTTATTCATGAAATATTTATATTAAAACTGGAATTCCTTTTAGTAATTGGTACGTAACCAGATTTGAATCCACTTCTCTTTAATTTCTCTGTAGATTTTGAATCACTCTAATTATATTTTTAAATTTTTTATTAAACTTGACTCGGCGGTAGTCTTCGATCACATATGCGGGATTCGAGCTTGAATATCGTGTTCGATTCCTCCAGAATCGAACGTAGTTTATTTAACACCGCTGTGCTAAAGCACACCTTTCCAGACTTTCACTTTACGCTGTAGCATCAATCAGTTCTCGTCTATGGTTGGTATATCATCGGCATACTTTATCAGCCATTGAGTCTGGTCTTGGATGTTAGCCAAAACAGTACCTAGCACTACACTGAATAAAAACGACCAAGAGCCGAGCCTTAACCTACTGTAATCTGGAAAGGTTTGACTCACTCGTTTGTACCTATATAGAAAAACAAAAATATCACGAGTCCCTAGATATCAGAAAAATATCCCATCTATGGGGTATTTCTATCAAATTCAGCTTCACTTCAGAGTAGACAGAGGGAAAACTAATGTTAAAACACTCCGATCCCCATTTTTCGCCGAATTTTGGAGGCATTACGTGTTGAAGGGTAGAACTTTGTCTGTGAAACTGATTAGTCATAATTATAAATAGATGCTGTTTCCTCTTAACTCCGTGATTATATTGAAAAACAAGTGACAGATCACTTTTTGCCCACTTTCTTATTTTCTTAAACAGCAATTAAAATCCAAAGTCAAATAGTTTTAATCAAAATAAAAAGTTAGCTTCATTTTTTTAATATCAATTAATTTACAACCGGTTCACTAAAGTTATGGTTGTGCCTTAGATCTGAGAAGAACCGGCGCAGGAAACTCAGTGGGACTTTTTTGTAATTTATTTTAACTGACTAACCCTCACTATACAACTCATTAACCAAAAAATGAATGATCTAATATTTTTCCACGTAAAAGAAACTCTTTCGTTACTAAGCGAATGAATAACAATGCGTAGCTTAAATTGCGTAGTGTGAAATGCTGAAATTTGGCACGTAGGCCTTCTTCCTTGGTGAGTATAGATCAACACTAAGGCCCGTATTTATAAATTGCTTTCAACTCTGGGATCGATCTTGAGATACCGTTTTCATTCATGTATTATTAAAAGGGCATTTCAAGATCGATCTCAGAGTTGAGTAATATAATAAATACGGGCCTAAGAGACTTCCCGAACATCCTACGGGGACGGGAAAAATCAGATTTTACATTTTAAATATCACGAAAACCGATTTCTTATATTACGATCTATATCTTGTATAATTTAATATATTATTTCTTTAGCTGCATTCAACTCAAAACAATGATATGTCATCAGTCTCATATCCACATTACTTATTTTTTTTTAAATATTTTAGTATTTGATGCCGTTGTGCTAGTGAGTCAGCATCTGAATGTAGCAGTTGTAAGTTCGATTGCCACTAGGAGGAATTAATTATAGTCGTTTCCAAGTTCTGCTGGTGAGACATAGGACGAGGTTAAGTTCCACCATTCAACACACTGTCTCGAAAATTCAGTGGCATGTGGGTAATGAAGTATTTTAATATTAGGTTCTTTCTGCCTCTCTTGTTATAAAAAACGCGAAAAGACTGACGCTTAATCTGTTTTCACATATCACATCTTAGTCATCACATACGTATAAATCTCACCTAATAAGCGCACGTAATTATGACGCGGTTCAGGTCAACAATCTCATATATAATTGGTCATGCAAATGTCAAGTACACGTGACTAAAAGCAGGCCGCTTTCCGGCAACAAGAGAAGATGATAAATATATATGGAGCCTTATACTGTTAAGTGATCCTGGTTGTTATAACGAAGGCAGTAAATTTTATAACTTTTCTAGGATTTATTCAAAACGATTTTTTTTATTATTTACTAGGAAGCTAGTAGCAGGTAGGTCAAATAGACACTAAGAGATGAATATGACACTTAGAATGCTAAGTTCTAGAAGTAACTTAAATTATATTAACTTAATGCCAGGTTAAATCGTATCGTATTTTTTTAACACTCGCTGTGTTCCACACATTACAACCTAGTAGACGAAATTCAAAAAATATTTCAACGCCGCGCTTTGCCACGTTACCAGAGCGTGAAAATGTAAATATTAAATATTAAATTTTCTCGAGCTTGAATTGAACCCACAACCTGAGCGTCCACTCGCGCTTAGAGTCGCACGCTGTACCCTGGGGCACGACTGGCTTCAATAAATTACTGTAAATATAATACATAGATCTTTAAAATATAATAAAATCTCACAAACGTTGTGTACCTATAGATTGTAAGCCAGACATAAATAATTCGATATATGTAGATATTATAGTAAGCATAACATCAATAGATGTGGCATTTGATAAAGTTCACAGATCAGCGGTTTGAAAAATATATTTTGATATAAAAACTGATATCTATATTATATAATATTTACACAATATATTTTCTTTTAGCTTCACGCTGTAATATGGCATTAGAAACTCCGATCTCCGCTCTCCGCAAAATTTTAGGAAATTGCATGATGCCGCGTTTCGTCTACTCATTTGCCGAGTGAGAATAGAACCTACAACCGTGGCTCAACTCAGGCGACCACTGTACCACTACGTCACGATGGTATCATCCTTTTCCCCTATAACATATTATGAAATACATTTTAATTCTATTGATAAAATATTCTCACAGTGAAACCTTGTACCGCAATTATCATGTTACATGATAATAAAGCAATTTTTCATTAGCACAAAGTTAGTAAAATTATTATTTGCTCAAGATAACTCACAAGGCGCTAGCATGTAACTGGATTAAGAAAATTATCTTCAAATGTAGTTCATTATTTAATTTGACACCATTGTTAATCAGAACATGTATATATAATCTGAACGTAACGTACCAGAAACTGGGAAATGGAGTGTCTTAACACTAGGTTTGTACCTATCTTCCTAAGTGGGAAAAAGCGTTAAGAAAAAAAAAAGAAATTTAAAGACGGATAATGATTTATATGCACCAACGTGTGACTGTAAAGCGATGGTTGTGGGTTCGATTACCACTCGGGGCAATTAATTGTTATTTATTAACATTTCCATTTCTTCGCTCTGATACCAAGGCAAAAAATGCTGTAATGAGTTCCGGCAATTAACACGCAGTACTTCAAAAATTCGGCGAAAGTGGATGACAGACTGTCTTAACGCTAGCTTCTCTCTGCCTATCCTGCTATATGCGGAACCCATTGTAAAGCTAAAAAGCTTTTTCTTAATCCGTTACCAATTTTGACTTTATGTATAATTGCTATTTTATTTTATATGGCGTTTGATGTATTGAAGTCCTCTACATATTATTTACTTAATAACATAAGAAAAAAATCTTATTCGCGAGTTTACAGAATTAAAACAATTATAAAAGACCAGTAGTGGCACAAGGGCACATGGGACTGGTTATGGGTTCGACCCCCACTCACGGAAATTAAATATTTAATTTAAAGTTATATTTACTCTGGTGTCGAGGCAAAGCGGCGTTGAGTTCCGCCACTCAACACGCAATATCTCCAGAATTCGGTGGAAAATGGGGAACGGAATGTTTTAACCCTACCCTCACTATGTGCGTTTTACAGCGTGAAGCTACTTTATTTACTTATTTAAAATTAGAGAACTCTATGAGTCTTACTGCAATAGCTGTGAATATAAATCCCATTAAGTAAACTATTTATGTTAAGTTTTATAGTTTACCAGCAGCTGTAGCTGTATTTTAGCTTCATACTGTATTCCTAACACAGCAAGGTAGGCAGAGGGAACTTGGGAACCTAGTAGTAAGACACTTCGTCCCCCATTAAGACACTTCCGTTCCTTTCTTTCCATCGAATTCATGATGCATTGTGTAGATTGGCGGAAATCATCGCCACTCTTTACTACGGTACCAGAGTGAACCCATAAACCGTCGTGTTTACAGTCGCACGTTTGTTCTCCTAAGCCGCAACTGGCCTCAATTCTATTTTCTCAATTATTATTATTATTATTCAATAGTATTTATTTCGATTTACAAAACAGTCACAAAAACTGCCAACGCAATAAAATCTATTGGAGCTAGCTCATTCTGTTTTGGTATTGCGGGATTATGATGGATTACATCTTAATCACGCTTAAAAGGAAAACTTTTATATACTTTTCTCATTTGACCAAAGTTCTAAGTTTCTTTTGTTTCTTTCATTATTTATATTTATATTTGACCCTGTGGTGTGCTCGAACATTTTCTGACTGAACTTCTTGATATGTCGTGGTCATAGATTCAAATTTTACTTATAAATTATTAATATACACTAGGCTTCCAGGTTATTTCTGCCTACCTTGCTATTTGTGGGATTTAGTGTGAAAGGTAAAATAAAAACAAATAAATAACATCTTTATTTTTACTTAAGTACGTCTAAAAATATTAATCAACTGAAGAGTTTGCTTGGTTGAACGTCACTTATCTCAGGAAGTAAGTACTGATTTGAATCGAAAAAATCTTATTGAGTTAAATAGTCCATTTATCTATATTATATCATGTAAATCAATTCCATATCCAACCTACAATGCCGCTGTGCCACGACGGTTTCTATCAGCGTCGCCAGATTTTCTCTCAAAAAAAAATATTTATCCATTTATTTGAGTTTTAAATATGGCTTCGTGAAAAATATCAAAATAACATGGCTTTTAATAGAAAATAGTCACTATACTTACACGATATTGTTTTGGTTTACTATATGTAAGGCAGTTAAGTCTTCAGAAATATATACGTAACTTATAAGTATACATATTTATATTTCTATGAAGTTATTAGCACCTAATAAAAATTTTAAAGTAATAATTTTTTTTCTCATAATACGTAAAATAATCCGTAAAAAGCGGGTCTACTCCTGTCCCAATTTGCACATTCAATTTTTGGGTTAAAAACGGACGTACCGCCAAAATCGGGATATCAGGCAACGATGGTTTCTATTTACATAAATTTCTCATATTTTATTTGTTTTACAGGTAAAACGTTCAATAATGCTCAAAATGGCCAGCGTGTGCGCCGACAGCTCTAAACAGACACGTTTCCACGAGATGCACGTACAAAGGCACAACAACGTGAGCATACTGTACGCTGACATAGTGAACTTCACTCCGCTCTCAGAGCGACTCTCCGCCTCGGATCTGGTGAAGACATTGAACGAATTGTTTGGAAGATTCGATCAGATTGCTCAAGTAAGTTTGTATTTTTTTTTCTTGCCTGAATTGGAGATATTTATGACTGACGCTGAGTATCGTCATTTTTTTCAGTTTTATTTTAGAACACGTATAAACTTTACGTTTTCTAAAAAAAAAATTAAAAACTCCTGGTGAAACACACAGTTCCATCAGGAACCAGTATTCCTGAGTCACAATTTTGAAGTAAACTATTACTTCGAACTCCTAAGGAACTGATAAGGAATACCTGCACATTACTTTTAGCTTCACACTATATCCCTATCACGGTATCTACGTTTTATACTTAGAATTAATTGATTCGTGGTAGAAGCAGGAGCAGACGGTATAATAGTGAAATTTCTGTAGTTTTCTTAATTTAATCTATCCAGAATTATCATCAATTCCTTTCCAGAAAATACGGCGCCAGTATAAGGCGCGACTTACACAATTTGGTTAAGTAATTGTTTTATTTCATGAATCTCTTTTAAAAATATAGATTAATATTTTCTTCTGTTTGCTCTGGTAACAAAATAAAGCGGGATTAACTCGAAATATCTCTAAAATTCGATAGGTCGATTAACTTTAGTTTTACATAATGAAATTGCCCAAACTAAAAGAAGACTTATCTCAAACTGTCCTAACTCAATTTATAGTTCTAGCAAAGTTTATTTATATTACCTCCTTCGTATATGTACAAAATCAAAACATAAACTTAAATTAAAGTATTTAAATCAAATATAAAGTAATTTTAACTTCCCCGTTTTAACTTAGTATATTAGTTTTTGTATTGTTTTAATCACGCTGTATTTCGCACATAGCAGCGTAGACAGAGGGAACTGGCGAATCTGATGTTAAGACACTCCGTTTCCGTTAAGACACCTTCTCCTCTTTCCGAGGAATTCTCGAAATATTAGGAGTTGAATGGCGGAACTCAACGCCGCTATATTAGTTTTAGTCGATCCTATTAAACTTGCAGTACTTGAACTATACAATTTCAATTATTGCTAGTTGCTGTAATAAAGTGCTGTGTCTAATATTATACATTTTTTCTTCACTTTCCAACTGAATTCGAAACATTGCATATTGAAAACTGCGATTAACCAATCGCAGTTTTGCTAGAGAAACATAGTTACTATTATTCAGTTCATGTTGCATCTCGCATACAGCACACCTAGAGTTTCGTCACTCAACAAGAAATCTCTCGAAAATATGGGCAGAAAGTAGTGACTAAGGTGTCTTACCGTTAACACACCGTTACCGTGAAGCGAAGCAAGTAAAATTGATAATAATTTAGACAGTTACAACTTTCTGTTTAATGTTTGCAAAAGGCATAGTTTCGAAGTTTCGATATGTTAGACATATTAGCTTGTAGCTACCCTGGCTATGTGTCTGGAATTGAAATGCCTGTATTTGAGTTTGAAGCGATCACATAACCTATCTAAACTCAGGGGAAAATGTTTTGATCTCTGAACAAATCTGAAATATATATAAATTGTTTAGAGTAACATAATTCTCTTTCAAATTATGTTGAGCTTACTAAAAAAACATATACCTACAATTTATAAACTAATTACCGTAAATTTCCTTAAGGATTAATGCGGCAAAATTTTGAGAGTCAACTATAATGTAATATGGTGGTACTGTCAACTATAATGTAATATGGTGGTGGTGGACTACCATATTCATAAAAAATATTTTACAATAAAAAAACAGATACCTGCAGATTTTTGCAGCGGGATCTTATATTATAAGTGAGTTACATAGACACGACCAACGTGCCTATAACTTTCCGCTATAAATTCACAATTCAATATAAAAAATATTTTTTCAATTTAAAACAATAGTTCCTGAGATTAGAGCGTTCAATGAAACAAACTCGTCAGTTTTATAATATTAGTAGATATGTATATTGGAATATACTCGATATTCTGATTTACTAAACCGAGAAATACTGCCAATATATTAGACGCCCATTGTCATCTTAACGTATCTTCTCACTGATATCACATATTATTATTACAAATTGATACCATTTCTTTCATCCCTTGTGAGGTGCGTGAGATTATTCGCGCGTGACTTTCGTGTGATAATAAAATTGATTATTGACAACCTACATTATTTCAAAGTAAATCTTCTAAATCTTCTTATAAAGCTAAAAAAATGTTTGGGTGAGCGCTCTAATCTGAGGGACTAACAGACTTAGATAGTCTAGACTGTAGAGGAAAACTGTAAGGCTATTATTAGGGGCACCCTATTATTATTATAATTATTATTAGATTTCCTCTGCATACCTTGCTTTATACGATACACAACTAAAAAATATATATTTAATCCACCGCAAATTATTGAAAACAGGCATAGGTAGTTTTTTTTTAACTTCACAGTTGTTTCCCACATATAGCAGAGTAGGTTCTGCCTACTGGAACCTGAAAACCTCGTGAACGGAACCTCGTAGAACGGAAGTGTCTTAAATACATCCGTTGCTGATTTGTCACTGAATTCTTGAGACATTGCATGTTGAGTGGCGGAACTCAACGCAGCGCTTTGCCTTATTACTAGAGCGAGAAAATTGAAAAAAATAAATAGTTTATTTCCTCAAGTGCTAATCGAGCCTCAACTTCAACCTCTCAACTTGCGCCACGACTGGCTAATCAATGATGATGATGAAAGCAAGATAGGTGGCGGGACTAAACGCCGCGGAAAGCCATTAGCATTAACAATTGCTTTAAATTAAGCAGTATATGTATAAGCACTTGAAAATTCAGATTAGTACATAGACGAAGTTATTATAATTTTTAAGTACCTTCTAACACCAAGTTTACTTAAATATTTGAATTTTGAACTAAACTTAGTGCTGTAAACTATTTTAGTATGCATTCGCTTTGGCTAGTCTAGTAGCTTACTTGTGTTAACAATGATTTATGTTCTTGGTTTGCAAGTGGAATTTTTTATTTCGCTTTTAATGTTTAATATATAAAATCAAAAACATAAATGTGAAATGAAACCCAAGTTAAATATTTGATAATGTATCGTTCTCTATTTTACTGACAGTAAACTGGGAGACATATATGGGTGTCGAGTTCTATTTTCACCTGGGATAAAATTCAAGCTCTAGAATTCATTCTAAAATTCAAGCCGTAATTTGTCTTGCCAAAGTGAATTATTTAAATAATTCACTCACCCGAGTCTATATCGAACCCACAACCTCCACATTTATAGTCAGACGCTGCACCACAGTGTCCTCATAATATTTAATCCTAATGCTATATAAATAAGTCTCCAAACAAATACTATCCAAAATATTTAAAATTTTAGTCGTTTCAGTAATGTTTAATCGACTTAGTTTGTCTTTCATCAATTATAATAAACTTGGTCCAACATCGTGCTGAATACAGAAAACTGAATTTCATTTTAGTTCAGCCAAAAGATAAATTATAAAAAGTTATATAGCAAGTTAATAATAGTAACTATTAAATATATAAAGAAAAAAAAAGATTAAATAATAAATCTTAATAATATGATAGTCTACTGAATATCGTATACTACATTATACTTATTTTGCCTTTGAATCTATGGTGGCCTTTAATTATATCAAAACTAGAGATAAATGCAAATTAACTATTGTTTATCTCGAGATTTCACCTGATTGAACTCTACACTTGAAAAATATACATATATTATAATATATTAGGTACATATGTGTATAAACCATCTCCTTGAACCACTGAGTCTTTTGATAAAAGTGTATCAAAATCCGGTACCGACATGGGCGTAAGAATGAAGACTCCAGAATAGTAGTGGTGCCCACGCTAGGTTTTTAATTAGCAAAAAAGACCTTTACATAAAAAGTGTAACATCAGTTAAAAGAAAACGGCTGCCCTGGAAAATATCTATAGATACGCCCACTGTTGTGGAAATCTTGTAGCGTAAAGCGTACATCGGTGGGAACGACTTTGCTTTATATTATGTAAAGATTTACAGAAATATTTCCCTAAATATAATTCATATAATTTACAACTACTACTTTTAATCAACCAGAAGTCATAAAAAATAACGAAATAATAAAAATAATTCAGTTAATAAACATTGCGTAGTTATTATAACAATTTTAACTTTGGTAAATTTATTATATAAAATTTATTTTATTTATTTTTTGTCAGAGGCCAGTCGTGGCGCAGCGGCACGAGGTGTGACTGTAAAACCGACTGGTTGTGGGTTCGATCCCCACTCGAGGAGATGAAATATTTACTTAAATTTATATTTCCATTTCTTCGCTCTGGTGTCGAGGTTAAGCGCGGCGTTGAGTTCTGCCACTCAATACGCAATGCCTCCAGAATTCGGCAGAAAGTGGGGAACGGAATGTGTTAACACTAGGTTCCCTCTGCCTGCCTGCTGTGTGCGGGATACAGCGTGAAGCTAATTTTTTATTTTATTTATTTTTTGTAATGTATGAGAACATTCAAACTATTTTTATTATATTTTTTGTGTGATATTTCTTTAAGAGAATAAAATTTGCAAATTTTATTCTATCTGCAAAGACTGCAGTCTTTGCAGATTTTTATTTATATAAATTAACTCAGCTCGTCGTTAATATCACATTTGCAATTTCAAGTCGATCGCAAAGGACATCAAGAGTTAAACTAACATTAGTTTAGGGGAAAATTTGTTTGGATTCTAGCCTTCATGTTTACCTCCAAATGAGTATAAATTTATCACTATGTAATTTTGCGGCGTTGAGTTTCGTCACTCAACAAAAAATGCTTCCCGAATTCGGTGGAAAGTGGGGAACGGAAGTGTCTTAATGGAAACGGAATTAAAGGGATATCACTAGGTTCACAAGCTCCCTCTACCTACCCTGCTTTGTGCGGGATGCAGCGTAAAGCAAAAAAAGTGTTATTTTGAATTTATATAAAATATTTATTTTTATTTTTACGCCGTTAGATAAATTGCAGCATAGAGTTTCACCCTTCAACGCACAATATTTCCATTTACCTACGAGGTTACTTGTTAAAAAATAAAAGAAACTTACGTAAAAAAAAATAATATAATAATCCTATGCTAAGTTCTATTAATTTTGATTCAGTCTTAATTATCGCATCTATATACATATTAAATTATTTATGTTTAGTTATTTGATATTTGTCTAGGTAGGCGATAGGTACGGAGCACAATCCCGAGAGAATTCCAGGTTGAAACGTAGCCTCAATAACCCTCATTCTTTAAGTGAAAGTCTCATAAATCCTGTTTTAACTGTTTCAGAGATTAGCTCAATTAGCTCGGAGAAAAACAGACAGGCATAAAAAATTTAAGATGTTTATTTGTGTTTTAGTATTGTGGGATGATATGCCCTTGGGAAAACACGTTTATCATCGACAGATCTGTAGAGTTGATGGAGATGAATAAAAAGTCTAGTCACGGTTAACTCTGAGTATATTATCCGTAGTGTTTGGCGCTCCGTTCTCTCTGACTACCCCGCTAGGGATACAACGTGATGCTATAATAGATTAGATTAGATATTTTAAAGTACATAAAGTTTGTACACAAATAGTAAATCACGACAATACTAATTATACAATAATATTAGGAAATAACTGAGACAATAATGAAAGATATATAAAGAGCATCGAGTGGCAAGCATAGTGAAGCAAGCAAGCGAGCGGCATATTTTATAACTAACATTCTACTTACTGTTCATAAAAAGCATTTTATGATAAATTATAAAAAGAGGCCAGTCGTGGTGCAGAGGCTCAAAGTGTGACTGCAAAATCGACTGATTGTGGATTCGATCCCCACTCGAGGAAATGAACTAATTATTTAAATGTATATTTTAATTTCTTCGCTCTGGTGTGGAGGCAAAGCTCGCCGTTGAGTTTCGTCACTCAACACGCAATGCCTCCAGATTTCGGCGGAAAGTGGGGAATGGAGTGTTTTCATTTTAGATTCCCTCTGCCTACCCTTCTGTATGCGGGATACAGCGTGAAGCTGTTAAAAAAAATAATTAAAATAATCAAACCGTCGTGGCGAGTGGGCACAAGTATGCGACTGTAAACGTGACGGTGTTAATCCCACTCGGTAGAATGAAATATTTAACTTAACTTAACTTAGTTTCACGCTTTATGGAAGAAAGAGACTTTTAAGATGAAATATTTAATATTTTCATTTCCTCGCTCAGATAACAAGGCAATGCCTTAAGATTTCGGCAATAAGGGAAGAACGGAAGTGTCCTAAGTCATGGAGAGTCATTACTAGGTTCTCAAATTCCCTCTTCTCCTACTAATTACGCAGAAAACATAATTTGAAAATATTAGCTATAAGCTTTTATTTGTTTAATAGTCATGTTTTCAGACAAATTACTTATGAAAATAAGAGAGGTATCATTGAAATCCAATTAAGCAACCCTGACACCTCTTTATAATGAGCGCCCTCTTCACGAGAGTGGGTTATATGAAATAATCGAACGGATTACCTCCCGCTAATACTTTCGGATTAATTATAATTTTATTATTCGTTGTGATATAAATTATTACAAATATATATTTTTAGTTTCACCTGTATCTCGCATATAGCTGAATAAAGGGAACCTACTATTAAGACACTCCTTTTTCAACTTTCCACCCAATTTTTGAGACATTGTGTGTTGAGTGGAACTTAATTTAATTTAAATACTAACGAAATTAAATATTATATTTTTAGGAAAATCAGTGTATGCGTATCAAGATTCTTGGTGACTGTTACTACTGCGTGTCCGGACTTCCGGTGTCTCGACCCAACCACGCGTACAACTGCGTCAACATGGGCCTGCAAATGATTGATGCTATACGGTTAGTGAAATGGTTATTTAATTTATCTCTGTTTCTCTTCTTTCTTCATCTTTTTTCTTAACTTCACGCTCAATACGCACGTAACTGCACATACTTGACGCACATAATAGGGTAAGCAGAGGGAACCTGGGAACTTATATTTAAGACACTTCGTTCCCATTAAGGCGCTTCCGTTTCCAACTTTCCGCCGAATTCTGAGAGCAATGTGTGTTGAGTTGCGGAACTCAACGCCACGTTTTGCCTCATTACCAGACCGAGTAAATGAAAACATTCAATATTTCATTTGCTCAAGTAGGAATTGAACCCACTGCCCGTCACGCTTGTACCCCTGCGTCACAATTGGCCTTAGTGTCTTCATGTTATACACTGTTACATTTCAGTTAGGTAAAATTTGAGTAAAAATATATGTTTTTTGATAGTTCCTCGAGTTATATTAAGCTTAATTTAATCGTAGAGAAAAGGAAGAGACTTATTTCGTAGCAAGTGTAAGTCGACTAGTATAAATTTTGTTCTTAAAAAAAAGTGACATTAATCATTTATATTATACAAAAAGGCACAGACGATTAAACACTACCCTTTAAAAAAACTAAATTAACATTAGGACTACTTTACTTATAAATTAAATGATTGACTAAATCGATGCATCTATTTTACTGTATAAATGAAATATAGGATATTTTAAATAATTCCCTAGCTAAGGAGCTAATTATTATTAAAAATATATACATATAAATATGTATATGATTTATTAAAAATAAAGAAAATTTATTTGAATTCTATTTGCAATAATATTTTAATTATTATGAGTTAGAATAAACAGTATATTCACTATGGACGTTATTCATTACATTATCTCTGACAAACTTGCCAAATTCAAAATTTATAAAAATAACATCAAAAGATTTTTTTTACCTTAGTGATAATTTTCTCCGTCAATACTAACTCTCGTTTATCCCCAGGTTCGTCAGAGAAGCGACAGGCTTCAACGTGGACATGCGTATCGGTATACACACTGGCAATGTACTGTGTGGAGTGCTCGGCCTCCGCAAGTGGCAGTTCGATGTTTGGAGCGATGATGTCACTCTTGCTAATCATATGGAGTCGGGGGGTATAGCTGGGTGAGTTTTTAGTAAATTTAATATATAATAAGTAAACGCGATGGTTGTGGATTTGATTCCCAATAGAATGATTTTAGCTCCGGTAAAAAGACAAAGCATGGCGTTGAGTACAGAAAGTGGGGAACGGGGTGTCTTAACACTAGATTCCTTCTACCTATCCTGTTATGCGAGAAAAAAAGAGATTTTAAAATCAGCTTCACGCTGTATCCCGCACACAGTAGGGTAGGCAAAGGGAACCTAGTGTTAAGACGTATCGTTACGTCTACGTTCCCTACTTTCTGCCGAATTCTGGAGTCATTGCGTGTTGAGTAGCAGAACTCAACGCCGCGCTTAACCTCGATACCAGAGCGAAGAAATGGAAATATAAATTTAAGTAAATATTGCATCTCCTCGAGTGGGGATCGAACCCACAACCAGTCGGTTTTACAGTCACACCTCGTGCCGCTGTGCCACGACTGGCCTCATTTTGTATTTTGGTTTCAAATAATTTAAATATTTTTTTCTCTTAATCCCATTAGCTTTAAACAATAGGTGTAAAGGACTGTTGTAGAATAGATTAATATTAGGTCAAGTCTAGTATTCTAGGTAATCTAGGTAAACACCTCTATTGTGCTCAGATAATAATTAAATCAGTCGTACGTTTGTGCCGGGCCACTACGGCCTCATATTAAAATAAACTATGCATAAACGCTCGTATCTTTTGATTACGTTGAATTATAACCTTTTTTTGCACTCCAAGAGATTGCAGACCTGGATATTTAAGATTAATTTCATCTGGATACCGCCACGTGATCTTGAGAAAAATTATTTAGATGGACAGTTTTTTTTGGCAGTACAGAATCCTAACAATTATCGTAACCAGACTTAAACCCGTTCGTTCCTTTTGGATATTGTCCAATTTTTCGTACCAATTATATGTATATCTTTATAACAATTATTTAACTAAATATAATAGTTTTTCTGTACAGTAGTTGCAGTTTCTATGTTTCTAGGGAATAGGGATTGTTATAAAAGGGTCAGAAGAAAACAGATCTTAGATTTTATAAACTTTAGAGAAGATGATGTTCTAACATACAAAAGCTCTAATTTAGCCTAATTTAAGCTACTAAATTATAAACTTTGAAAGCTAAGCATACGTTGATCTGATGACGTCCGATTACAATGAGACCTGCGCTCTACATAATGTTCCTCATATTCAGGTTTAGTTCAAAGAAACTAGGTCAAAGTACTGGTAGTAGGTAAATATATGCAATATACGTCAGAATACCATCCTTCTATTATCTGAACTTCAATAGATACTAATATTATGAAGCGCAAGAGTTTGTTTGGTTTTAAAGCGCTTATCTCGGGAATTACTAGTACAAATTGAAAGAAAAGGCTATGGAGCTACTGATTCTGGCTACGATCAGAGTTACATCATGTGATTTATCAGACATAACTCTTGATCAGTAGTGGCATGTGTCATGATGACACAACTCTTATTTATTTTGCCACATAGACGAAATTGTAATAAAAGCTAGTTTCTTTTATTTTTACTTATATCCTACGATTTTTAGCTACCTGATACATTGATGATAAATTTTCTACCATCTTAATCCACATATTGCTATATAAATATATAATATATATAGATAAAATTCTTAGTTAATTTCATTTGACCACGTGGGTGAAGTCGCAAGAAAAACATTTTTTTATCGCTGTATCCCGTCCAACTCAGAGTAGGCAAAGGGAAACTGGAAACGTAATATTAAGATTCTTTTTCCCCACCATTTTTTATTGCGTATTGAGTAGCGGAACTCAACGCCGTGATTAGCCTCGTTACAAGAGCAAGGAAATGAAAGTATTAAACACTGCAGTAACAATAGAATAGAAAATATGAATTTTAATATTAAAAAAAATCGAATAAAACTGTTTGAAAACACCAGTTAACATTATTGTAATGAACATTTCAAATTCTCTTAATGAAGTGCATGTGAAATGTATTTTATATATAATGCAATAGTTTTACGCAGCTTTACTAAATTAAAGGATGAAAGTTTATAACTGTAATGGAATTTCGAAACATACCTATGTATATCTCATTCCAATTTTCTTACTTAAAACTAGTATTGAGGTCATTGTGGCGTAGAGGAATAAAGTTCACTGTGGATAAGTGGAGAATGAAGTATCTTCATAGTAACTCTTTGTGTTCCCTGCTATATACATACATATGTAAATGCAATATAAAGCGTTAACATAAATAGAAAAAACTATTAAGATTAGCTTACATTTTTCTTTTATATTATAGAATATAGGATTTAAAATCCTCACGTGATGCCATCGGATCACAATGGGCGCTATCATTTTTGCGTTCACTAGTTGGCTTTCTCATGGCATAAGGTTCCGAGGTGAAGGTGTAAAATCGAAATACTTCACTAAGAGTATGAAGAGTTTAGACTTTGGGACATGGAGGATATTTAAAAATTTCCTTTCCTCGCTCAAATAACGACGCAAAGCACGGCGTTGAGTTTCGGCACTCAACATGCGACGCATCCAGAATTCGGGGGAAAGTAGGGAACGGGGCGTCTTAACACTAGGTTCCCACGTTCTCTTTATCTACCCTGCTATGTGCGGGATACAGCGCGTACATACACAATAGAATTCGATCGAGATACGATTCATACTCTACTATTGATCCATTACTGTTTTGTTTGAACTACGAACTACTATATGTATTACATTTAAATGAAAACGTTAGTTAACAAAGCAAGTTGCCAAAAAACCTACTATTATTTTGACAGTATCTATCAGGATAGTGAACTATAAAAACAACATGGATACTTCCAAACATTTTCAAAGGTTATTTTTCGAAACATATCACGTGTGTTGGAAAGCTTTCTGTAAAAGCTCAACGAATATGCAACAGAGTCCAGTTTTTGTTGGTGGATTTTGTTCAGTTCAGTTCATACAGTATTCTGCCTATAGCAAACTAGGCAGAGGGAACGCAGTGTTAATACACCCGTTCCGCCATATTTGTGGTTAAAGTTTCGATACACTATATGCTAAAGCGGAACTAAACACAGCGCTCTGTCTTGTTACCAGAGCTAGGAAATGAAAATAATTTATTCCAGTCACATTGACAGTCATAGACATACCACATTAGGTCCTTATACAATATATGAAATTGGCATTTTGGCGTTTTCTCCTCTTTGGTTTAATTTAAATTTATACTATATTTACACATATATTTTTGTTTCTTTAACTGTCATTCATTTGTTGTTCTGTTTTTCAGGGTTCCGTACCTTTTAAGAAAAAAAAATAAATCCTTATTAGATCACCTTCTTGTCCGTTTATCTGTCTGTCTGTCAAAAGCTTTTACCTCAGGAACGCTTGGAGATATCGAGTTGAAATTCAAACCATATACTCAGATCTACGGACTGACGGTACGGTACTTCCCGGATCTTGCCCCAACAGATTAGCATGTTTTTCGAAATTTGGATAACTTCTTACAAGGAAAAAAATTCAACTGCAAAGGCCCTCTGTACAAACCGTCTTCATAGATTTTATTGATTCCCGTCCGAATGTTTTTTTAGTAAAGGGATTATAAGGAATATGTGATGGCAAAAGTGCATAGATAACAATGGTTCATATTTTAAAAAATAAACAAGTAAATCAAATCCCTCTGCCTAACCTGCTGTGTGCGGGATACAGCGTGAAGTTGTTTCATACATTGATTAAATAAATTCATTATATAAAAAATATTCGACGTTTTGTTCCTCCCATACCAAACGTCAATTTCTTGAGAACCTAATATTTGAAAATAACATCTAACATTTCTTATTGCGTTTTATATTACAATGTAATATTTGCTTTCATATGATACTGCACTATATAAATGCAAATTGGCGCTCTATATGTTTCACTTGGACTTGTTTTGCAAATAAAGTTATTTACGTAAACTATGATAGATACCAAAAGTAAATGTTACAAGATAGCCAGAAGAATCACACATATAAAAAATAAATCAATTAAGTTTATTTAATGGAGCCGTTGCCACAACGGCTCCATTAAATAGCGGCAGGGGTACAAGCGGGCGAGTGTAGAACCGACGATTTTCGGTTCGATTTACACTCTAAGAAAGATCGTAAATCAAAATCGAAGTATAATCGAAATCAAATTTCCGCCAGTTATACTCCGCATTCAACGCGCAAGGCCTCAAAAACTCGGCGGAAATTGGAGAACGAAAGCGTCTTAATGAAAACGGAGTGTTTTAACACTAGTTTCCCAGGTTTCCCCTGCCTACCATGATTTGTAGGATAAAACGTGAAGTTATAAAAAACATTTTTTTTATAAATTTTTAAATATGTTAATAGTTTCTTTAAAACTATTAAATTTCTCATAAAATATTATTAGTATTAATCTACATTTAAGTAAAAATACATTTTTTAATATATTCCAGCCGTGTTCACATCACAAAGGCGACCATGCTGCAACTGGCTGGCAAGTTTGAAGTGGAGCCCGGTGAGGGCGCCTCGAGAGAGGGCTACCTTGCCGACCATAAAGTAGAAACTTATTTGATCGTGCCGCCTAAAGTAAGTATTAGAAATGTGCATAATGATATGCCTTTCCTATATATAATAAGGCAGGTGATCCTAAAGTTTTTTGTGGGAATCGAACTTACAATCATTTTATGTAGTAATATATTTAATAATTTTTTCATCACATTGGCGTCGTGTCGCAGTGGTGGTACAGCAAAGAGTCTCTGTCAAACGGTTAATGCGAAGTTTATGGGTTTGATTCCTACTCGGCGAAATAAATACAACATGAAAAGAAAAAATATAAAACTAAACACTATTCTATATATGTAACATATGGTAGATCTATATATGTAAGTAGCAAATCCATCAAAGCCAAAAAAATTAAGCTACTGAAATCGTTCTCCTAATACGGTCCATTATCATCAATCAAAATACGATAATTAAGCTAATGCCTTATACGAGTATGTCATTCTCTGTTAAGTTGGTTATAAATTATGACAATTTATTGTCGCAATATTAGACTAGTGCGGCCCATTCACGGCTTCGCCCGCATACTACCTATAATTCTTTTATTGTGCTGCATATGCCAACATACAGATTATATTATTTGTATATTCAATAACGAAAAACTTATTTTCATAAATTTGAAAAAGTGCTAGTACTACGTGGTTTTATGTTAAGATGTCATCGGCGGCAAGGGCGCCCCTCGCGGCACTCGAGCCTAAGCTTGCGGCAGCTTTCATACAAAACAAAAAAAATATAAATCTGACCAGTAGTTCCAGAAACCTTAGCGTTTAAGCAAACAATCTCTTCTGCTTTATTATATTAGTGTATCGAGGCACAATGAACACGATGGTCGTGGGTTCGATTACCGCTGAGATTAAGTTGTTTTTTTATTTCCCTGCTCTGGCCAAGACAAAACGCGGCCTTTAATTTCGTTACTTAATATACAATGTCTCCAATTTAGATTAGGTCCTGTCTCAGGGTAATTTAACATGCGGGAAAAGTTACACATATCCAATGCTGACTGAAACGTAGTATTCACAAAACATATGTATATATTATTTTCAGATAAGATAATTCTAATAATTAATGTATTAAATCAGCTTTATGTTGTATCCTGCACACAGCAGGGTAGGCAGAGGAAACCTAGTGTTAAAACACTTCGTTCCCTATTTTCCGCAGAATTCTGGAGGTATTGCGTGTTGAGTGGTGGAATTCACTGCTGCGCTTTGCCTCGACACCAGAGCGAAGAAATGGAAATATAAATTTAAATATTATATATATTTGTATTAAAATTTCATTTTCTTTTACATTGTAAAGAATAATTTTATATACAAAAAAATATAGACAAAGTAAAAGGCTTAGTAGAGCCTAGATGATGCTCATTGTATAGAAAACCCGTACAAATAATATAATTACGAAAAATCTTAGAAGTTTAATTAACGACTCAAATTTCAGAAGTTCAAAAAGAGCGTTATTTTATTTTATACTTTTTGATTATACAGAACGAGCTTTAATTATAATGTTTTCTATCTTTTGCCTTGAAATCGGGAGATGAAACAGAATTGAGTTACTAAGAAAGTAAAAAAAGTAAAATTTTCTAAATAAAGAATTGTATTTGTAGGAAATAAAGATAAAATATAGAATGGATGGATTGAATAATAAGAGGGTAATATAGTCGCATAGACATCTATAGGTAACTTGCATGACATACCGACATATTTTTAACATTTTTTACCCGACTCCGTGTACAAAAGTGGGATTATGTTTTTCGAGTGTATATAAAACCGAAAAGCCGGTTTGGGCCGCTCCTTTAAAACATTTAAAACATTTAAAACATTTTAAAACATTGTTTGTTTTTCTAGTTTATTAAGGCAAATTATATATTTAAATGGGCATAAAGTAGTCAATAAAGAGACTTAAGATCTTTGTTATTTAATGATGATACTAGATTATCTTTATTTACTTATAAATATAACTACACCACGGCAACGTAAAGTATTTTTGCATTATGGCATGACAGGGCTATCAGTTTGATTAGCTTAGGTAGTAAAGTTTATGCTAAAGTTTTAGCGAGAAGAATGCAAGAGGGATCTGAAAGGCTGTTGTGGGAGGCCTTAGACCTGGAAGAGGGATGGATGATCACAAAAAAATTTTTGGCCGTTAACTAAAAAGTTTTCTGTGCTTTTGTGGACTTGGAAAAGGTGTGTGACAGAGTTGTAAGAGCGAAATTATGGGAGATACCACCCCGGTACAATGTGAGCTGACCCTTGCTGCAGGCTGTAAAGTCTCTTTACAGAAATCACTCAGCCAGCGTGCAAATAGGAACTGGTATGTCGCCCTGGTTTGACATCCGATCGGGTCTTAAACAAGGTTGCGCCATGTCAGCTTGGATGTTCAATTTGTATTTGGAAAGCTGTCTCCAAGGAGTGAAACAAAGTGATATGGGAATGAAAGTGGGTGACTTGAATGTGAATTGCCTGCTGTCACAGTCTAAAAGAAGGGTATGAAAATAATGGTCTAAGTATAAATACGAATAAGACAAAGGTTCTGGTTTTTGAACGAGATGGAGAAAGGACGGAATACAAAATCATTTTAAATGGTAAGATATTAGAACAAATGAATGAAGTGGTGGTATACTTGGGAAGTATGTTTAGTAGAGATGGAAGATACAAGATGGATGTGGAAAGGTGTATTGCTGCCGGTAACAGAGTTAACGGAGCTTTAGCTGCATTGATGAGACGGCGAAACGTCAACACAGCTGCGCGTTTGGCCGTACACAATGCAGTTTTGGTACCGACATTGTTATACGGCAGCGAATCATGGGTATTACAGAAGAAGAATGAAAGAAAAATGAATGCTGTGGAGATGCGATCTCTTCGTAGGATATGCGGAGTCAGCTTAGCTGATTGAATCCGCAATCAAGAGGTACAGAGAATGGCAGGTACTACAGGCGAGGATGTCATGGTGAGTTTGAGCACGTCGAAAGTATAAGTGATGAAAGAATTGCAAAAAAGATTTATGATGGAGAAGTGAGTGGTAAGAGAGATAGGGGGAGACCTTGGTTGACATTCGAAAACACAGTATCAAAGATACTGGAGGAAGGTCACGTAAAAAGCGTAAGGACCCCCAGCATGTATGAAGAGGTTGATGACAGTGGACGAGGCGAAAGAGGTATGTAGAGACCGTAACGTTCGGCGCTCCGCTCTCTCTGACTACCCCGCAAGGGATAAAGCGTGAAGCTAGTATAGTTTTTTTTTATTTTTGTATTTTTTGTACCCTTACGCTGTATCGCATATATATTAGGGTAGGCAGAGGGAACTTGGAAACCTAATGTTAAGATACTCCGTTTTCATTAAGAGTTTTCCGATTCCCACTTTCCGCTGAATTCTGGAGGCATTGCGTGTTGAGTGGTGGAATTCAATGCCGCGCTTTGCCTCGTCACCAAAGCGAAGAAATGAGAATATTAAATAATTCATTCACTCGAGTGGAAATTGAACCTACAACCGTCACGTAACCTGTGCCTTGTTGTGCATAATGGTATTCATATCAATGTTGTACTATTTTTTTTAAATTAAAAATTACCATTTTATCAAATATACTTTCTAAATACCTAAATAAATAATTTCACAAATAAAAATATTATCTCACTTTATCCGTCTAAAATGTAAGGCAAAAGCATAAAGAAATGCTTCCTTTCACGACATTTTTACACTAAAGTAATGATAAGCTAACAATAGAAGTTTGCTGACTCTTTCATGTCAGAGATATATAAAATACTTTTATATATGTAGTTTTATTACCGTACAAGAAACTTTTCTCATATCTAATATTCTATTGTATGTAATAAAATTTGAGTACGTATATCCTAGAAAGAATTGTATTTCTGAATTGTATCATTTTATTTAAAAGAAATGACTTGAGGCCATCGTAGCGCAATGGTGGTGGCGTTTGATTTTAAACAGGATGGTTTTGGATTTGATTTCGACGAGTAATTGATTATTTCCGATTCCCTACACTGTTAAGAAAATATAAATAAATTTATAACGTTAAATTCTGCCATTCATTATGTTGTGTCTTGAATATGGGCAGACAGCACAGAATGGAGTGTCTTAATACTATGTTCTTTGTGCCTAATAAAGAGTCAAGGTAAAAAAATGGCTTTGTTTCGTTTAACATTGTATACCACACTTGGAAGGGTCATCTGAGAACCTAGTGTTAAGACAATCCGTTGCCAATATGACACACTGGCTCCCAGTTTTCCGCTGAATTCTCGAGGCATTACTGTATTGAGTGGTGGAACTTAACTTTGCGCTTTGCCTCGTTACTAGAGCGACAAAATGAAAATATGAAATATTCAATTCCCGGAAATCGAACCCACAACCGTCTTTGTTTACAACCGCACGTTTGCGACTGCTTCGAAAACAACAAATATAAAATGTCTTTACATATATTTATTCGATAACTATAGAATTGTAAGTAATACCATATTTTGTGTTGAAATTTTTGGTATGTATATTTTGTAGTAGCATAGCAGAATTTGTCACTAACCTCTCTTACAAAAAAGAACTTTGATTTTTTTTACTAAAATGCAATCTCAGTTAGCAAGCAGTGCATATTAACTGTCCAAAAATCTAATATTCTCATTTCGGCTTATAATAAACAATTTTGAATAATATTTCCAGAAACCAGGCATTTCTGAAAACGGCCGTCTCTCAGTTTGCACGGTGGATCGCAAAGCTAGTATCGTATCATCGATATATCAGGATGTATCACCAACTAGGCCTAAGGAAAATATAAGTCCTGCTCCATCACAACACAGCTTTATTGAACCAGAGCCTACTAAAGTTGTAAGAGCTGAATCTTTGAGGAATCCTGGAGGTAACATTTAAACCTTTTTTTTGTATTATGTGATGTGCCACTATACTTGCATAATAGTGGTCGTTACTGAACACATTTATCATCGATTCAAGTTCTATGTAGCAATGTATTTTTTTAGCTTTAAAGATACTTCCGTTCCTCAGTTTCCGCTTAATTCTGGAGGCATTGCGTTTTGAGTAGTGGAACTCAACGCCGCGCCATGCCTCGTTACCGGAGCTAGAAAATGAAAATTTTTAATATTTAATTTCCTCCAGTATTCATCGAATCCACATCCTATCGCGTTTACAATCGCACTTTTATGCCACTGGACCACAAATGGTTCAGGAGAAATATATTTTTCCAATAACACCACTTCGGCGGTCAAAAGAGTTACCCGCATGTTAACGTTTCGAGACAGTGACCAATAAAGTAAAACCGTTATCTATCCACTTTACTGTTCATTCTCTTGAAACTTATATAATACTATGCTTGTACTTCTCGAGTATGTGGGTTGGACTTCTTCACCACTAACCTCACCATATATTAATTAGTACAATTGCCTATGAGAAATAAAAATAGTATAAATTATTGCCTTATTATCTCTGAAAGTATTTCATATTTATACCAGCATCCCTTCCAGCAAGCCAATATTTATATGCGTTAATAGTACAAATATACAAAAGAACTTTTCATCAATTTTTCAGATCTAAGTCGAAGAGCATCAGTCAAGGTGGACGGTCCCAAAACAGTAGCGTTTGACAACAACGCGAGTGGCACCGGCGAGGCGGTCGGCAATGGAGGTATCGCTAAGCCTAAAAGCCGCAGCGGGTCCATTATTGGCGCTATCAGCCCTATCATGGGCACAGGTAAGAATACATAATGTTTCTTTAAATTGTTAGTTAGTATTAGAAATGTGAGTATCTAAAGGCTTAAACGTGCGACTGTAAAAGTAACAGATTGTGCGTTTGATTCCCATTCGAGCTCTGATAACGAGGCAAAGCGCAACCGTGCAGGTTCCCTTTGCCGACCCTGCTATGTGCCGGGATACAGCGTGAAGTAAGACAAAAATTACTATTGAAAAAAAAATCTGTAGAAAACTTTGCCAATGGCAGATATATTTTGTATTTGACGTTTCTTTTTATGTTTTTGATTATAAATATAACATATAGAGTAAAACGGGTGACTTAGTTATACTATTTTATATTATATCTTCAGAATGTGAGCCAGAATCTCCGCAAGTGCGAGAAGCTCAACCTTTCTATCGCCGAATGCTAAGTACCATGTCTGTGGAGTCACTGAGTTAGTTTTGTTCCCGAAGGCATGGATGCACAGTGTTTCTCATATTTCTACACATTTCCTTGCATTATAACTAATATGTGAAATATATTCCTATGAACCTGTATGCTAGTGATCATCTTTACCATTGGTACCTAATTTTACTATAGTTGGGATAAGCCTGACTGTATGAGTTAATAGTAGGTCCAAATGTTTTTGGGAAGAAGTATATATTAAATTTAAGATATTATCGTCAGAATTATTCCATCCACTTTCATTATGGAAAAAAATAGGACTTGCCACAGAATAAAAAATATATGTTAAATAATTATTTAAAATCCCTTTAATTCTATATATATTATATGTGATTGTACTGTATTCCAAAAAAAGGCCTCATACAATGAACCTTTGTTTTACTTTGATGAATGAAATCATTCAAATCCCCCTATCCCTTTCACGCGTGAAACTAGTGCTAGTTTTAAGAAAAAATAATAGTTATAGAGAAAAATAATTAAGAAATTATACATACAATATATTTGGGGTCGCCGTGGTGCAGCGGAACAACTCTAGACTGTATAACTTTCATTTCCTCGTTCTAATAGCGAGAGAAAACCCCGCATTGAGTTGTGGAACTCACTTAGCGTAATTTTTCTAAAATTGAATGGGACGTAGGGAACAGCTATCTACCCTGCTGATACAAATGTTTCTCTCATCTAGGTGGACAAAGTAGATTTAGGATTTCGTTATTAGTAGGTACTACAATTCTTAAAAATAGAATATAAAGTTATATCTACAAATACAAAGCGAGAAATACGTGAATAAGTAGAATATTTTTATTTTATTGAAAGTATATCTATATATGTTTATCATTATCACATATTTAAAGGGATATTTAAAAGATTTTTGCAAATCTTTTATATAGATTTTTAAATATTTTCCAAAGGTTAAATGACAGTGGACGAGGCGAAAGACGTATGTTGGGACCGTACCACTAAAAGTTCTTCTTGGCTACGCCGTTAGAGATAAAACATATAATTAAAAAAATATCTAATTTAAGTAATAATATATTTCAGCGACGCCCGGTGTGCCCACTCGCTCTCGGCCCTCCAGCAAGATGACCAAGTACGTGGAGTGTTGGGGCGCCGACAAGCCCTTTGCGAATATCACTGATTCTACTTTAGCCAAGAATATTGGGATTTCTGTACGTCATTCTTAGATTACTCCATCTTGGCACATTGGAGACTATTTAATTATATACGTAAGAAACAGATATAGATAAGATCTATATCTGTTTCTTACGTATATAATTAGGTATTCATTAATTATAAATTTATGCTCGAAATTTTAACAAGAAAAATCGCTTTTTGTTTCCAAAATTAATAGATTCAATTTTTGTCACATTTCAGAGTTTGGCTATGATCGAGCAACATTTATTGCCTCAAAGAACATGCTGCGATTGCAGGTCATTTATCGTTGCAATTTTATTTTTCTGTGATTATTTTAGAAGTGTTGACTTTATTTTTAAGAACTAATATTTAATCGTGGTGCAGGTGGACATGCGTGTGACTATAAGCGTATCTAGATTTTTTTCTGGAGGGGCGTGGACTTTAGCTTTGAACGCGATATGTTCGTGTAAATGTCGTTTGTTTTAATTTTTCGGGGCAAATTTTGTTACAAGTAAAATTTCTGGAGTGGGCACCAGACTATTCTGGGGTGGGCATGGTCCATGCGTGTGACTGTAAGCACTACAGGTTGTGGGTTCGATTCTCACTCGAAGAAATGACATGTTTAATACTTTCATTCTCTGGTGGCGATGAGTTCCGCCACTCAACACATTGCTTCCAAAAATCGGTAGAAAATGGGGAATGGAAGTGACTTAATGAAAGCAGAGTGCATTAACACCGTCTAACTTGCTATGTAGGTACAGCGTGAAGCTAAAAAAAAAATATTTTGTAATATTTAAAATTGTAACTTACTCTAAGAGTTATACTTATGTTACAGAATTTAAGTTATTCAATACAATTTTTATTCGGCACTTCAACATGCTTGGTAAAATTTAACCGAGATTTATATAATTTTTTTTTTTATTTCAGCAACAACTCCGAAGGTCTAATGCCACTGACTTTAGGTTTTCAAAATACAAACCAAGAGAAGCAATACAGAAACCAACCGGATGCGCAGTTCAAGTACTACGTCGGCTGCTCCACTGCGTTGTTCCTGTTGCTCGCTTTCATACAAATATTGACTGTACCTAAGTGAGTATATGTATTGTTTTAGCTTCGCGCTGTATCCCACACATCGCATGGCAGGCAGAGAGAACCTGGTGTTAAATCTTTCCGTTCCTCAGTTTCCACTGAATTCTTAAGGTGTTCTTGTTGAGTGGTGGAGTTCTACGCCGCGCCTGGCTCCATTGGCCTACCAAAGTGAGGAAATGAAAACATTAAATATTTTATATCTTTCAACACTTGTATACCTACATTTTATTTTTTCTCAACAAAATTGCCATATTAAAGCGTTAAAAATTTTAGAGGGAATAATCCTGATACTTTTTAAATGGCACTAAAGAAATTTCAGCGTTGTGAGTTTTTAAATTTGCCTCCATCGAAATGAGGTAAATAGGACAAAAAATAAACGCTGCCCGCTAGCTCATGAGCGCCATATAATTACTAAAAATTAAAAATTAAATCAGCTTCACGCTGTATCCCGCATACAGCAGGATAGGCAGAATGTTAAAACACTCCGTTCCCCACTGCGACATAATAACTGTATGAACAATATAATAATTTCAGGGGCATCGTTCTATACGCCTCCTTCGGGCCGACACTGGTAACGTTGTTAGTGTTCCTGTACTTGTCGTGGTCGGACGGCAAGGCTGGTCTCTTCTTGTCCGACGTGCCTGATGACCTCTATGTGGACAACTGCTCGAAACCTGGCCAGGTATGGAATTATATTAATAATAATAGAGGCCGTCGTGGTCCAGCGGCAAAACGACGAGGGGCGTCGGTTGTGGGTTCGATCGCCATTCGGAGAAATGAATTATTATTTGTACATATTTTTATATCTAAGGCAAAAGCCCGATGTTGAATACCGCCACTTAACACGTAAAGCCTCGAAAATTCGGCGGAAAGTGGTGATCATAGTGTGTTAACACTAAGTTCCCTCTGCCTCATCTGCTGTATGCAGGATATAGAGCGAAATCGATTTATTAATTTAATTTTATTATTAATAATATATTAAATACCAGATATGATAAACCGTACCGTAGCGTTTGGCGCTCCGTTCTCTCTGACTACCCCGCAAGGGATAAAGCGTGAAGCTAAGTTAAGTTAAGTTAAATACAGGGATAGAGTTCCTCTACTCAACACGTAATGCTTCCAGAATTCGGTGGCAAGTGGGGAGCAGAGTGTCTTAACGATAGGCTCTCACTGCGCTGCTGCAGCATGAAGCTCAAAAAATATATTGCTGTGCGTTTTAGCGGTATTACCGCCAAAAAACATGCCGCTAAGAACCTTCTACACCCACAATTCTTAATCTATAAAAAATAGTATAGAATGCTATAATAAACATGTAATAAACAAATTTGACTGTATTTTCCAGGTGGTGGCCAACAACTGCTATATAAGACTGACCATGTTTATCATATCTGTTATTTTAATAAGCTCCTGTGCTGTTATTAATTTGGTAAGATTGGTTTTAATGATCAATACAAAATATAACTGTAATATATAATATTTAAAAAACAATAACCGATTTCAAAATAATTTCCGTCCGTAGAAATGCTAATAAAAAGTTAAAAAAAAAATAAAATCAGCTTCACGCTGTATCACGCACAAAGCAGGGTAAGCAGAGGGAACCTAGTGTTAAGACATTTTTAAAAGTTAACAAGTAAAAACATTTCAAAAGTAAATAAAGGAATGTGGCGTTCAATTATATCTTTGCCTAGTGTCGCACTGTAAACGATGGCTGCAGGTTTTGTCTCCTTTCGGGTAAAAAAAATATATTATATTTATCTGTTAATCCCTTCCAACACACTCCGCTCCCCATTTTGGGCAAACGCCGCGCTTTGCCTCGACATCGGAACGAAGAAATGAAAATATTAAATATTTCATTTCGCCGAAGGAAATCGAACCCACAATCTGTAACGTTTACAGTCACACTCTTGTGCCGCTGCGCCACTACTGGCCTCACAATTAGATAATATAATTAAACTATCATATTTCAGTTTCAAGCTTACATCATACAAGAGATGCCTCCAGGTTTGCCTGAAAATAGTACTTGGAATGCAACTTTCATTGAAACAATACATTTAGATGTTGATGCGGCTCCTGTGAGTTTAAATTTTTTTATAAAAATTATTTTTGTTTATATCACAGTGATTTCAGGTTTGAATTACGTTCGGGGATAGATTGCATTTATTATATGAGTGAACAAAATGCAGTGCTGTTTTGAAAATAAGTACTAAATAATTATTAATAAAATATTAACTTCCATTCAACATTTTTATTGTATTAAAAGTTGTGGTTTCTTTTTTAGATCATAATTTTNATTTTCTTATTTATTTAATATAATTTAGTAAATATTAATAATTTATCTTCCAGAGCTACCTCTACAGCTCGGTGCTAACTCTAGCGTCGATATCGGTGTTCCTGCGTCTCGGATTCGTATTGAAACTGTTTCTGATGATAGCAGCTCTGATTGCTCACATCACGTTGTTTGCTTCCGCTGAGTTGTTCTTCCAGTATCAGAATAAAAATTTGGATAATGAGTAAGTCATATATCATTATTTTGTTATATTTTCTCTACATTTTTATTATATTTTCACGGCGTATCCCGTATCCATAGTAGTTTAGGCAGAGGAAAGTTGGGAACCTAATTTTTTTTGTATAAAAGTAGAACTACGAGGCTGGTATTCGCGCAGGGGCCCAAGAGTGTGACTGTAATCGTGACAGGTTGTTAGTTCGATACTCACTTGATGAAATGAAAAATTTAACATTTTTATTTTCTTACTTTGGTAATAAAATAAAGCGCGGCGTTAAGTTTCGCCACTCAACCCGCAATGCCTCCAGAATTCGGCAGAAAGGGGGGAGAAGAGAAATGTTTAAATGGGAAACTTAGTATCTTAATACGTAGATTCCCAGGTTCCTTCAGCTTTTCCTGCAATTAGCGGGATACAGCGTGAAACAAAAATAATAATAAATATTTTATAAAAAAAAACTTTTTAGGTTTTCAATGTTACCCTACGCAGCTAAAGCGGGGCTGGTGCTGGTGTTCCTGGCGGCGCTCTTACATATCCTGGATAGACAGATCGAGTTCACGTCGCGGACGGACTTCCTCTGGAAGGATAAGCTGAAGTTCGAGCAGGAGGAGGTGGAAACCATGAGGGGGATTAATAAGGTTAGTTGTTTGTTTAATATACTGTATTTTTATCATAACGATTTGTCAGTTTTTAAGATCATTTTAGCATTTTTTTTTATTTTGTGTAAAAACATAGGGAAATATCTATGTACGGTATCTTACTATAGCAAATCGACATAAAATAATATTCGTCTCAATTTTCTTACCACTCAAAATTCGCATTTTGGAATAATTTTTTTGTATAAACTTAAATTATAAAGGTGAATAGTTTACCTTGGCTGTCTCGCAATAATAGCCACAAGTGTATAACATGTATTAAGCATAGATAAATTATATGTATTTTACAAGTAAATTCAAAAATATATGATATATTTTTCGCAGATTCTTCTTGAGAATATTTTACCAGCGCACGTCGCTCAGCACTTCTTGACGTCAGTTGCTTCAAAGGTAGAGTTTTCAAACTACTTTGATATAATTGTTGCTGCCACTTTCTAGTACCAGCTCTCAAAAGAAGATGGCATTATAAATATATTTTTTAAAAGTGTTATTTCACATTTAGGAAACAAAAGTACTGTTTAAAAAAATATATGAAAATTGAACTCTTTTGTTCTAGAATAAAATAAATTAATTTTGATTATAAGATTTATAGAGCTTATTTTCAATGACATTTTTATAAGTAAATTTCACTTATAGACCAGAAAAACGAAAAGTTTAAGTTAGTTAACACAAGTCATTAGCCTTGGTACTTATTATGTTGAGCGGGTGCAGGTTCAAATCTTTTCTAATCAAAATTATTTATCATCTTGATTTAATCTCTTTGGATATAATTTTACAGGAAGAATTATACCACGAAAGGTATTCCAGTATCGCAGTTATGTTCGCTTCAATTCCAAATTATAAGGAGTTTTATGACGAAACCGACGTCAATAAACAAGGCTTGGAGTGCTTGAGGCTACTGAATGAAATTATTTGCGACTTTGATAAGGTACTAGTCAATTATTTTAATGTGTTTTAATTTATTTTTCAAAACCACACTTAATTTATTTTTAACCTCACACTGTATTCCGCTTATAGAGGATAGGCAGAAGGAACCTATACTCGATTCATTATGGCATCAGACAAAATGTAAACAAAAAAATTCTGTTTCTCAAACTTTATTGCATTTTTTTTATGGTATTTTTATTGCTTGTTGTGCTTGAATGTAATATATAAAATACCTTTGTATAAAATAACAATACCAACAAAATAATATGAAAATGTACAAGTTTTACTAAAAGTTACCTAACTATTAGGATAATAAAACTTAATATATCTATTATTCAATTATTTATCAGAAATCGAAGGATTCTGAGGAACTGTACATTAATGACGAAACGGTCCACCATTATCTTGAACAATTTAATTGAACAATTTTTTTCATCTTTTGCTCTTCTTTTATCACATGGTCAATGCAGCATTGCCAAGCTTCTACTATTACTATTTTTATTGCATCCGCCAGTAACAATTTAATTTCATGTAGCTTAAAGCTTGGTCCAGGTTTACTCATGTTCTAAAGTATATAAATATCAAAATAACAAAAACAATACAAAATATAACAAAAGCAGAACAACCAGAAAATAATTTTAAACTTAACAAAATTTTTTAGTTTCTTACTTAAAAACACAACAAAAATAAAAATAACAACGGATTCATGAAAATTCAATGAAAATAACTGGAAATGGTGGATATAATCTGACGGATGACAGAATGTTCTACTATTAATAATATTGGGACAATAATTTTCTAATATAAATATTAATTACGAGATATAATTTATTCTTATAGTACTACAATGTGTCTGAAGTTTGAGAAGAAGTTGACTTTTAGGTGTTTTTACATGAACATGACATATTTAAAAAATATTATTGAAAATAAAAAAAACCGGGTGCATACCAAGATTTTTAAATTTTAAGTTAAAATATTTCTGGCTTTAAATATGAAAACAATCTTTATTTTTTATTATTGTTCTATATACTTACTACTTTTCGTTTTCGTTTCTTTTAACTTAATTACTTCTTTTTATTCACTATATATACAGTGTGCAATTTTATAAAATTTGAAAATATCAATATTTAAATTATATTACGAAAATAATTAAATATTTTAAGATAGAAAAAAATTGAGAATTTTGTAAAAAAAAATTTCTCCCCGCTTTACTGGTATTCTATTTCAATTATAAGATAATATTATAATAAATGTTATGGCTATTTACAGTGTTATTAGCGAATTATTATTTAAAATGTATATTTTTAATTAATATAATAACTCCATCAAACCTCTAATGTAAAAGAACCTTTTTTTGACATGTTTACCTTTTATCTCATGCCTTCGTGAATCGAGTATAGTGTTAAGACATTCCGTGCCCCATACATTGCCGATTTTTCGGGACATTGCCTGTTGAGTGGCGAAACCCAACGCGACGATTTGTTTTGCTATTAGAATAAGGAAATAAAAATATTAAATAATACATTCCGCCGAGTAAAATCGAACCTACAACTCTCGTGCTGCGCTACGACGGCCTCTTCTATTTTCATATATTTACTTGAGCGACTTTTTTCTATATTTTTTGCACTAAAAATATATTTTCTAATGTAAAATATTAAATATATAAAATATTTACTTTAAAACTCAAAATTGTAATGTAAATATAATAATGTAAATATAATAATGTAAATAATGTAAATATAAACTTTTCAGTTACTACTGAAGCCAAAATTCAGTTGTATAGAGAAAATAAAGACTATCGGTAGCACGTACATGATCGCGTCCGGGCTCCGGCCCGGGAAGGAGGAACAGAATATTGTAAGTCATTTGTTAAATAAAATAAAAAAATAAATAAATCAATTATTTTAATGATTTAAATGACACAAAGCTATAGGTATATAAAGACATTTGCCGGGGTTCTGGGACTGGCCTACTAACCATGGTCGTTTAACATAATATGGTGCGAAATTTTATATTATCTGTATGTTTAGAGTTTTTTTTTCTTCATGCTCTATTTTGTTTAAAAGAGTAGACAGAGCTAACCTGGCCATCCAGTGTAAAGACAATCCGTACCCATTAAGACATTTCTGTTTCCCACTTCCACTGAATTCTGAAGATATTGATTATAATTGATGGAACTCAACGCCGCGCTTTGTCTCATTGCCAGAGTGAATAAATAAAAATATCAAATATTTAATTTCCCCAAGTAGAAATCGAACATACGCCTTGAGGCCTTCGTCCCCCTGCCACGACGACCTCAACCTATTAATATTATATTATTATTTTTAATTATATTTTTATATTTAAATTTAATATATTTTTATATTTAAATATATAATTTAAAAATTTGATAATAAAAGTATGTAATAATATAGTATTATAATACCTTTCCAGGACGGCAACAGTAAAGAGGAGCACACGATAGCCATCTTGGTGGAGTTCGCGATCGCCCTCATGACCATCCTGGACCAAATAAACAGGGAGTCGTTCCAACGATTTAAGCTGAGGATCGGTGAGTGTTTCACCAAAAATGGAATATACTACTAAAAATGTTGTTTTGTAGTCACGTTAAGCTTATGCACTTAGTAATTTCCCATAATAATTGTTTGGGATTATTTCATTACTTAGCTTGTCACACAAAAAATTATAATAATTTTCTTTTTACTATGTCGCTCATTCTATAACTTATAATAAAATCGTAACTGATCGGCGTTTGTACATGGAAGGTATACCGGAAGAAATATTACTAGGTTCCCCTAGTAATATTACTAGGTTTATTGATGTAATTTTTTGGGTTCTCCAAAACCATGAGTTGTTTTTTTAATTTTTGTCTGTCACGCTAATCTCAGAAACGGCTTAACCAATATCACTGATATTGTCATTATTAAATACACATTCGTATAGTTCATGCGGACGAAACCGCGCGGGAGCCGCTAGTTATATACAATATTGATATTTTTTTTAATAGATGCAGATTTAAATCTAAACCAAACTATAGGTAATACTGATGCTATAATATGTTATTAAAATAAAGACATGACAGGACAGACAGGCAGCGTTGAGTTTCGCTTAAACTCTCTAAAATCGAGCGGTGTGTGGAGAACCGAGTGTCTCAATATTGGGTTTCCTCTTACTTGGGCTAATAAAAACGTAAAGCTGGTTTTTAATATAAAAAATCACATTATACATTATTATACAACGTAAAACGCATTTCATGATTAATATACCTTATATATACTAAATACAATATTATATTTGAAGGTCTCAACCACGGCCCAGTGATAGCTGGCGTGGTGGGGGCACAGAAACCCCAATACGATATATGGGGGAACACCGTGAACGTGGCGTCTCGTATGGACTCCACGGGGCTGATGGGCAGGATACATGTCACTGAGGACACTGCTAAGTAAGTATATTTCATGGTGGTTATATCTATGTAGAGGAGTGATGGCGCAATGGCACAAGCGTGTGGCTTTACACGCGACAGGCTGAGGGTTCGATTCCTGTTTCGGTAGATTAAAGCCGCTAGCGGGTTCGCTAGATTGAATTATTTCTTAAATATTTCCCTTTCCTTTATATAGAGAACAAAATGTTAAAATAGTGTATACTTATTATTTTAACATTTTTAAGTATTCTATCAATACAAGAGAAGGGTGATTTTCCCTGGAGTGGGTATTTAATTCACAACCATTGTGTTTACATACTCATCTCATCTCACGGTCCTACAATTTTATATTTCTGTACTTTCTTATTTTTTATTTTTTTTCGCCTGCGATTATTTTATAGCAATACAAATGATCACTGCCATTGCTTTAAAAGAAAACTTTTTTACAATCTTTTTATTAATGGTATTCACATCTACAACACATACACACATGATATACATATGATATTATGTAGTACTAAAGTAATAGAATACAATAATAAAAAAAAATAAACAGGCACTTGTTTGAAAAAAGATTTATATAAAATTATATAAAAGCTGATAGAAACTATTGTATAGACAAACATTGCCACAATTTTAATCAGGCGTTACATCAACCAAGCTAATATTATTATTTCTAATCAATCAATATTATTGTATTAGTCATCATTATAATAAATAAAAAATCACCTTCACGCTGTATCCCGCACACAGCAGGGTAGGCAGAGAGAACCTAGTGTTCCCCAATTTATGCCGAATTCTGGAGGCATTGCGTGTTGAGTGGCAGAACTCAACGCCGCGCTTTGCCTCGACACCAGAACGGAAAAATGGAAATATACATTTAAGTAAATATTTCATTCCCTCGAGTGGACACAACCAGTCAGTTTATAATGATAATAAATTACTGTTTTAATCATTGTAAGTTAAATAATGATCATTAATCGTTACACATTTTCAGAGTATTAATGAACGCGGGTTACACTTGCGAGTGTCGCGGTCCTACATACGTGAAAGGAAAAGGTACTTTAGTTACGTATTTTGTGAAAACACCTAATTAATATAGGTGGCTTATAATCTAATGACAATGATAAAAGTTAAATAAATCTATTATAATAATAACTTTCTGGAATTAGCGATTTTAATGAATATTATTGAGTTAGAAATTATTTTGTAAAATGAATTTAATATTATTCATTATTGTAATTTTAGATATTATTTACTTATATTTGTTAAAAGTACTTTTTTTTTGGTAATATTCGGTTGTGGGATTGTAAGTGGTTAAGTAGTTGATATCAATTTATATTATTCCGAAAGTTATTTTAATTATTTAGTTAATACTACTTGGGGGAAAATGGCTTATTAAAATAAAAAAAAAAAAACATTAAATATACATATGCAATATTTTGATAATAGTGGTTTGTTTTAAAATTTTATTAATATATTTTTATTATAATAGGTTTTGAAATAACAAAAAAGAAACTTTTTAATAATGTTGCGTTTAAAACTAAGGCCTAGAGTTTTATAATGTAGAATATAGTGAATTATATATACATTATATTATAAATGACAAATGTGTTAGACAATATTGTATCTTTATATAATTTTATTTTGAATATTATGTTTTAAAATATTAGATGAATATAGTATGTAAATTAAATTTATATCATTTTAATGTTATAGACTTATAAGTATTTTCTATATAGACCTTTTTAATAGAGAATATATTACATTCATATCAGATATCTTAGTATAATAGATAGCAAAGAAACTAAATTAAAATGTCTTGTTAATTTTATCGTAATAAATTTCATTAAATAGTAATAACAAATGACATAAAATGAAAATACTCGATACAAAAATCTAAGACGAAAGTAAATGCTTAGAAAATTTAGAGCTGATATTTGCAAATGTATCCTAAAAGAAATGTTAACAACATAAATTTCAACAAACGTATAAGAATATTTACAAGCACTTGTACGTTTTCAATAGGAGCAGTTTCGAGTTAATTTCTATATATTTTTTAAAATAATTTATTAACTACGATAAAATTCTCAGGTATTATATTTTTACAGCTTTTTTATACATTTTAAATCTTTATTTTTGTTACATTTTTTAGAAGAATTATTATATTTGCATCCAGAATGCGGCGGAGAGAAAGGAGTGTAGTGTTTTAATACTAGATTCCCTCTGCCTACCCTTCTACATTCGGGGTTTCATATAATATATTATAATTAAGGCCTAACTTTTAGTTTCATAACTTTCATAATAATTTGCACTGTGATTATCATTTTTTACATAATATTGTTAGTAAAAATAGTATGGAAAGTATTCACTATACAATTTAATTACGGGTTTGGGTTCATATTTTAAGGTAATTTTCTGTACTAAAGTAAGGTAAATAGTTTGCTTGTTTTTAAAAAGATTTCTTTATTTAATATTTTATATAATAAATATATTAACTATAATTACTGAAAAATATACTCAAATTGTAAATATGATATTTATACGACATTTGTATTAAAAATTTATTTTTGTAAATATTTTAGAATATTTTGAGGTTGTCGTGGTGCAACGTATCACTGTAAGTTCTTGTAGGTTCGATTCCCACTCATGAAAATTATTTATTTAAATTTCCCCTCTCTAAACCTGAAAAAAAAAATTATATTTCAATAAGAAAAGGTATAATAAGTGAGGTATATATTCAAAAAGATTTTTGTTTCTGTGGTTAGGATTGTCGAAATATCATATTTAGTTCTACTATTTAGCACACAATGGCTCTAATATAGGTAAATAAAAAATATTGTAAATTAGATTACTTACTTTTACTAATATTATAAAATTGCATTTAACACTAGTAGGTATGTTTATGAAACATTGGTAGTTAAGAATATTTTTATTATTATGTTATTTATTAAGAATATATGCATATATTTTTTATGGCAGATCTATTAATAATGTTTATTTATTTTTAATTAATTAATAATTAGATATTATTTAATTTTTATTTTAAAAAATATTGTTTTCATTTTAAAATTAATATATTGCTCACAGATAAGTTTAATGTAAATAGGAACATAATAATATATTATAATCTTAACATGATGTATATAAAGTTTTAATAAAATACCTTAGAAATATATGAGTTGTTTTATTTCCTATCCAAATTTAAGAGCAAATTTTTGAATGTACAAAACTGCCAAGTTATTTTCAAATAAAAAAAAAACTCGTTGTTCTCGTTACTGTTCCAGTAGTTAAGGAAATTAGTAAAGTAAATCCTCTCTTATTCTCAACTTGGCTCCCCTACACTCCCTAATCTGCCTACATGATAAATTTTAACATGCTAAGCCCAGTAGTTTTATTTGTACCGTTGTCCATCACTTGTCAGTCACTCAGTAGCAGAAGAGTTTTATTTTTATAGATTTAACTGAAAAAAACCTATAGAAAAAGTAATAAAACTAATATTTGTATTTGTAAATATACAAAGCAGTAAGTAGTTGTATTGTAGTTGAGATGGTAGAAGATGGTCGATCGGTTTTCATATGATGAATTTGTTTAAATTATTATTTTATTTGAATTTAATTATTATGGTTGAATTAATCTCGCACCCCTGGAAGGAGAATCGAAAACGGAAATGTATTTTTACACATAAAAAATAATAAAAATAATAAATCAGCTTATAAAATAAATAGCTGTATCCCGCACAGAGCAGGGTAGGCAGAGGGAACCTTATCTTAATACACTCCGTTCCCCACTTTCTGCCGAATTCTGAAGGCATTGTGGCAGAACTCAACGCCGCGCTTTGCCTCGACACCAGAGCGAAGAAATGGAAATATAAATTTGAATAAATATTTTATCTTCTCGAGTGGGATCGAACCCACAACCAGTCGGTTTTACGGTCACATTTTGTGCGCCTGCGCCATGACCGGTCTCATATTTTTACACATATTTTTTATTGGTTTACTCCTGTATTTCCATTTAAAGCATTAATATCCCTATGTCCCATACTATGATTGAATAATGAATTATAGACTTATTAAAAAAATATAAAAATTTAAACTGTCGTCATCACTTTAAAAAGGCAGCATCATAAATAAAAAAAAACGTATGCTAATTAATTCTTATTAAAAATCGGTTAAAATGTTAATTTTATACATATAATTTGAGAGTATAATTTATCAAATTTCACGCTACCATTTTGGACGTGCATCTCATACGAACGAATTTGAATTTTTGCTTTTGGTATTTTCAACGAATACAAGGCGTTTAATTGATAATTGTTGGTCCCGACCACCTACGCGATACATTGATTTATGTGTTATCACCGCCTGTACCGTGAGGGGTGTCGAAATAACAAAAACTTATAAATTCTGATGTGATTTTTGAAAAAAAAAAGATTTTACAGTTTTACACATGCCCCCGGATAGCCGAGTAGACAAAGCGAACCTAATGTTACAACACTCTGTTTATTCAAATAAAAAATATATATGATTCAATTATTTAACTTCACGCTTCATCGCCTTATCACATTTGATGTGATAGCTAGACAAAATCTATTTTTTTATGTAAGGTAGAGATAAACTAATTTTAAGACACAACGTAGGTTTGCGGACGACTTACAAGACTGCGTGTTAAGTGGCGTCACGCTGTATCCAGCTGTAGCATATACCAGGGTATGCAGAGGGAACCCAGAGTTAAGGCACTCCGTTTCCTGCTTAGAGTTGAATTCTCAAGACATTGTGTGTTGAGAGGCTGACCTCAACGCCGCTCTTAGCTTCGTCACCAGAGCAAAGAAATGTAGTTGTTTTCATCCCCGAATGGGCATCGAACCCACAACTATCGCGTCTACAGTCGCACCTTTACGCTACGACTGCCTCGTGCAAATATAAAATTTAATAAAGAAAATTATTTTTAAAATGCGGCCCCTAAAATGAAGCTGCATATTGTTTATCTATACAATATCATATAAGCTGACCTCTATACAATATTCATTCGCGTAATTGAATTGCATCCATATACCTTAAGAGACGTTTATTAAATTACTTATATACATAATATATGGAAAAAAATCTTTTTAGTTTTTGTTAATAATTAACAATTTTTCATTTAACGCAACATTTTATTAATTTTAATAGTGTAATAATTCAAATTTATATACATTTTTATTTTTGATATGATCGATGATTTTGATTGATTGTTTAAAATAGCATTTCTCGTTTCCTATATATTTAGGCCAATATTTTTGCTTTACTTATTCAACTTGAAGCCGTCGTGGTTCAGGGGCACAAGGGTGTAACGCGACGTTGTGGGGTCGATCCCCTATTATCGCTTATTAATATTTTATTGCTTGTTAAAATTTTCATTATTCGGCGGAAATTGGGGAGTGTAGTATTAGGTCTTAACACTAGGTTCCCTCTGCCTACTCGACTATGTGCGGGATACAGCGTGTATCTTATTGAACTTATTGAATCGGCGTCAAGCGAGGGATGAAAGTGTCTTAATAGAAATGGAGTGTCCTAACACTAGGTTCCCTGCTATGGGCGGGAATACATAGGGAAGCTAAAAAAAAGTATTTATTCTTAAAACGCACATCATTTCATCGTACTAAAATAACTCTAATAATACAGATACAAGTTACATCGTTTGAACTTGTCAAAATGTAGATTAATTACCACACTAGTTAGGCTGGGAACGTTTTTCATATAATTATATATTTAACTGTTATCTAGAACTGTTTTTTTTTAAGTTAAATAACAGTTAATTTAATCAATTATAGTATGGATATGTGATCGTGATGTTATAAATAATTATCGTGATATAATTATAATAATAATTAATTTAGATCGAATTATATACCTTTTTTTGATTGGCCTGAGATAATATTTTGGTGTGTGTTCTAAATTTGATTTTGTAGAACAAATTTTGTTTTGATTTTTTAAAAGAATATTTTGTTGTAGTCTTATGTAAAAGTATTTTTTTTTATTTTAATAAATTATTTTAGACATAAGGCCGTCGTGGCGTAGAGATACAGGGACTGACTGTAAACGCCAAGGTTGTGAGTTTGATTCCCACTCGGGGGAATGATTTATTTGCATTTCTTCGATGTGACAAGACAAATGTAGCGTTGAGTTCAACCACTGAACAGCCAGTACATCGAAAAGTGGTTGTGACATGGGAAACGAAGTGTCTCAGCGTTTCCTTCCTTCGACCTACCCTGCGGGATATGCGGGATACAGCGTGAAACTACAGACATATTTAAATCCTTAACCGAAGCAAGTACTTAAGCTCTATATTAAAATCTCACAGACCACACAAACCAGTATAAAATAAATTCCCTATAATAAACTCAAAGTAATATCTCAAATTCAATGATAAAGTATAGCACGCAAGTACCGAGCTTACGGCCGGAAGTCAGTACACAGCACAAAGCGTTATTATATACAGCCCGCCGCATTCGGTTATGACGAATCATTTCATATATTTTATTAGCATAATAATCGTCATAGAATATTTCTAAGGATGTTGTGATTTTTTTTGCTTTTGGTTTTATTTTATGCTTTATCTTGTATAACGGGCTAGTATTAAGACACTCCGTTCTTCATTTTTCGCCTGAATTAAAGATATTGCGTGTTGGGTATCGCAAAAGAGAACTTTATGCTAATACATGGTAAATATAGCTCAGAGATTACTATACGGAGATATAGAAGTTATTATTTTTTTTGGCATAAAAGGTTTAATTATTTAGTAGTATCATGAGTTTACTAATTTTAAAAAAAAACTTCATTACTAACATAATAAAATATTTTTCTTTTCAAATCAATCAATCAATTCTTTGTGTTTTAATTCACTTATTTGTTCAAATTTTTATTATTAGACTTTTAAATAAAACTATGTAAAGAACACAATACTCTGAGTGCAATATCTGAGTGAATGAAACAAAAATATATAAAAAACTGTCTCCCTGAGAAAACTTCAAGTAGGCATAAAATCATCCAAACCTGTAATAATCTCTGATTTCCACTGGGGGTCTAACACAATGCCGTCATTGGAGGCAATCCAAGATCAGCCCTCTCCGTCCTCTAGCTACCGGTGTTACTTAGCTTGACTAATTGGAAGATAAGTTTATAGCGGCTCGGCTATATATTTTCTGTACTAAATCAATTTAAATTGTGTAAGATATCTTGGGAGTAATCGTGGAAATTACTGCTTCTATTTAAAATTTTAATGAGTTCCGTCACTCAACACGGAATCCATTGAAAATTTGGCGGAAAGTATCGAAAACAAAGTGTTTTATCACTGTTGGTTCCCTTTGCCTTCCCTGCTGTATTCGGGATACTGTATAGAATAATGATAGGCTTACGGTAGACCACATGAAGCGTAAAAGATAGATGTTATCTCGATTTGAATACCACCAAATCGGGGAAAATAACTATTTTCATTTCCCTGATTTGAAAATACAAAGCTCTACGTAGAGTAGCTCAGCACTTATTTTCTCGAATTTGAGTGGAAGGTAGAGACAAGGGTTTTGACATTTGCTGCAACTTTGCAACTTTTTGCTGTCGAACTAATAATGTGGCATAATAATCATGAAGTTGAAGAAAATCGAGGCTGAATCTGAGGCCGCCGTGGCGCAGTGGCACAAATGTGCGACTGAAATCGCGGCGGTTGTGAGTTCGATTCCCACTCGAGGAGTGAAATATTTAAAATTTTTATTGCGCTCTGGTAACCTGGCAACGCTCGAAAAAAACTTGACAGAAAATATATCTCAATTTCTAATTTGAATTTAAAACCATCAGACAGACGAACACCCATCTGCATTCCAACTCAACCGCTAAGTACTTAATCTCGTTACGTATATTTCACCGGGACAGACGGACGAACATAAATAACGCGAAACCGCAATTAATATCGAGATCTGTGCCACAAAAAGGGCAGCATCAACCTGTAGAGAAAATGAAATATAGCCCCCTTCGCTGCGTTAACGTGGAATTATGCACCATCAATACAACAATCGTTCGAGGTAATCTGTTTCCGTTTTGAGCATCGATTGAGTTTGTTAAAATACTTAAGAAGGGGCTACTTTAAAGATGTTGTCTACTTGAAATTTTAATATACATATAGTTGAATGCCGTTGTGGCGCAGCGGTACAGCGTCTGACTGCAAGCTACGGTTGTAGGTTTGATTTGCAATCAGGGCTTCATTTATTCGTTCTAGTAACAAGATAAAGAGCGGCGTTTAGTTCCGTTACTCAATACGTAATGACTCAAAAATTATCTATTTGGCGTGGCGCAGGAGCACAAACGTGCGACTCTAAATGTAACGATTGGGGTTGGATTCCCACTTAAGAAAACTTTCTTTTCCTCGTTCTCGTAAGGAGGCAGAGTGTGGCATTAAGTTCCGCCACTTAACACGCAATGCTCCCAGAATTCCGCGGAAATTGGGGAACGGGAGTGTTTTAATGAGAAAGGAGTGTCTATACATTAGGTTCAAGGGTTCCATCTACCTACCCCGCTATGTGCGGGATACAACGTGAAGCTAAACATTACAAATAATTCCCATCTAACTATTAACATGAACGTTATGGGTTCGATTTCCATTCGAATGAATTATTTTTAAGTCCTCGCTCTGGTAAGAAAACGAAAGAGCGTTGAGTTCTTTCTTCAATAGTAGCCTAAGATTAAATACTTTAGTGTATCTCCACCTTTACAAAACTACATTTTGACAATGTATTGTGTGCTAATTTCTTAAACCTTTTGAACGCAATAAATAAATTAATACTTTCAATCTAGATGACCTATATGTATGTATGTGCCATTAAACGATACATATCAGTCAATAATGTTTTTGAATGTAAATTTATTTACATTTCGATATACTTGTATATTCTTCCATCTCTCCTTTTTTAATGTAGGCCGAACGAATTTAGTGTTATGACTCTTCTTTCTCTACTTTATGCCTAATTAGAGATGTTTCAAATCCACTATTTTGTATAAATTAAATATAGATTTTGTAATTTTATAGGTGAAGGCTATATTTTAATTTGACTTTGACTTTAGATTGACTCTTTTTAACATGCATATTCCTATTGTGTAATATTATCTTAAGAAATGACTGTAACGCGACGGTTGTGGGTTCAATCCAAACTCGAGGGAATAAATTATTATTTCTTAATATTTTTCTTTCTGGGCTCTGGCACCATGACAAAAGCTCGGCGTTGAGTTACGCCACTCAATACACAATACCTCAAAAAATTCGGCGGAAAGTAGGGAACGCAGTGTCCTTACACTATGTTCCCCTTGCCCGCTCTGCTGTAAGCAGGATACAGCGCGGAGCTGATTATTACCATCTCTTTCTTACCATACAACCTTCTTCTTGAAGGAGGCGAAGTGATTAGTGCTCAACTGGCTATAGCACGTTCCGAGTGCCATAAACAACGAACAGAAAGAGATATTGCATTTACAATAGCGGAAGTCAACGCCGCAGGTTAACTGAGGAAATAAAATTAATTTAAGCATTATTATTTCGAGAACGAAACGAAAGCATTAATAATACTGAAGAAAAGTTATGTAAAAGACAAGAGGACTCTCCGGAGGGCATGTATTAAAAGGCTGATGACCGTAACGTTTTCGAAATCTCTGGCCACCACGCTTGGGATAAAGCGAGAAGCTAATAAAATGATTTCGTTCAGTGGGAATCGAACCTACAACCGTCGTGTTTATAGTCGGACGCTGCTCTACTGCACCACAGTGGCCAATGCATATACGTTGGAAGTAGATAATAAGCTTTAACACTTAAGTGTATGACGCTACTTTATATAAACAACTATTTAAATATGTAATAAAAGTAAATTTTGTGATGCAGCGAAAGTTATAAGTTGAATGTCACGGATATGATATCGATTTTGGTAGCAGAAAATATTGTAAATGGATATTGTATGTAGATTTTAGCAGGTATTGTAACATAATATAGATTTTTTAGTGTTTTTGGCTAAAAACACGTAATTTCGTATCATTTTTTGTGTAAAACAGTAACTGTTACCTTTATTAACATTTATAATATTATTAACACTTTTAAAATTTCATATATATAAGAGGAAATATGATACATAAGAGACCATCATAGCACAGCGACACAGGATATAAACGCGACGGTTGTGCGTTCAGTTCCGACTTGGGGGTCTAAATTACTTTCATTAGATATCAAAATAAAGCGGCTCGTTTTGTTCCGTAAATTAACACGCAACATCTCGATAACAGGAAGTGAAAAACCGCTACCGCACCTAACCGCTACCGCTACCGCACCTTCAAATCTTTATACTTTTTTAAAAACCTACCTAGAAAATAATTGTCATTTTATTTAATACCGCTAATTTATCCAAAAAACTGGTTTAATTCAATCATCAAAAGGTCACTTGGAAAGAACCCACTGTTTACTTAAATGTACTCTGGTTTAAAAAAAGGGTCCCAATTGTTTTTTAAAATTATTGTCACCTGTACACATTTTTCAGCATTGAAATAAGGTTATTATCTTATTGTAGCCGAGTTAAGTGAATTTATACGTTCATTCAGTTATAAAGTACTTACAACGTGTTCTTTTTCTCTCTCTTTTTCGTACTGCAATATATTGTTACGATAACTGTAAGTGTATTAACTTTATAAAGGAGAAATGGAGAAATGTTTTTTTTTAAATTTTTTTTTGGGTAATCAGAGTGTTTGTAGTGACATTGTCTCTGCGAATAATTTCGCACTACAGCTTCATGCTTTCTCATGCAGACCAGAGAGGCACATTTTTAATTAATAATGGCCACTCCATTATGTTTGATAGCTAACCCATGAGAAGGCGTGTCGTACAAACTTACTTAAGATGCTATTAGCTATAGGATAAAGTATTTTATAATTATCAATTAGAAGAATAATTGATAGAATCTTTTTATCAATTAGAAGCTTTACTTTTGTCAAATGAATTATATATAATATGTATTCTAAAAAAAAGTGCACTTCGTCTACAAGAAAAATAATTAATTTATCCGTATGGGTATCGAACCTATAACCATCGTTTATAGTTACACACTGTGCCACAATTGCCTCAAATTTTGTCTTTTTCTTTCTGTCTCATTAGGACAATTCCGTTTCCCACTTTTCGCCACATTCTTTTTGCCTTGTTACCAGAGTGAGGAAAGGAAAATATTTCGTCAAATTTAAAGGAAAATATGATTTTTTTCCTTTTCTTTTTTTGCATTCTAATGAAAACACAAAAGTAAAACGTATAAAAAAATTATGTTACTAAAAAAAAAATAATAATTAAATTAGCTTCACGCTGTATCCCGCACACAGCAGGGTAGGCAGAGGGAACCCAGTGTTAAGACACTCCGTTCCCCACTTTGTGCCGAATTCTGGAGGCATTGCGTGTTGAGTGGCAGAACTCAACGCCGCGCTTGACCTCGACACCAGAGCGAAGAAATGGAAATATAAATTTAAGTAAATATTTCATCTCCTCGAGTGGGGATCGAACCCACAACCAGTCGGTTTTGCAGTCACACCTCGTGCCGCTGCGCCACGACCGGCCTC
>JAAIXJ010000005.1:609471-689211 GCA_013403705.1 Heliconius hermathena | reverse complement strand
GTCCGAGAGGTCTCACTCCAGGGACTGACATAGCAAGGCACTTGCATCCGACATAGTTCTTAGGCCGGCGCGTAACGTGACCAAACCATCTCAGGCGACGCTCTTGGAGCTTATCCGCTACGTCACGGACTCCAAGACTACCTCGAATGAATGTGTTGCGTATGCGGTCAGACCGCGTTACGCCGCACATCCACCTCAGCATCTTCATTTCCGTGACGTGAAGCTCCTGAGTGTGCCGAGATAGTGCTGGCCAACATTCGCTGCCGTATAAAAGAACCGGTCGGATGATGCTCTTGTATATCAGACCCTTGAGTTTGGGCGGTATCCTGCGATCGCAGACCACACCAGTGACCTCCCGCCATTTGGCCCAAGCAGCGCTTATCCGGCTATAGACATCGTGATCGATGCCTCCAGACTCGTGCATAACGGATCCAAGGTACCTGAACTTTTCCGACTTAACGGCTGGTTCAGGACCTATAAGGATAGTGCTCGAGTCCGGGCTCCCGCAGGCCATGTACTCGGTCTTCGACACATTTAGTTTAAGACCGCCGTTCTCAAGCGTACCCTTCCACAGGTTCACTTTACGCTCCAGCATCAGTCGGTTCTCATCAATGAGTGCTATATCATCGGCATACATCATCAGCCATGGAGGCTGGTCTTGGATGTGAGCCGAGACAGTATCGAGCACCACATTGAATAAGAACGGACTAAGAGCCGAGCCCTGGTGAACCCCTACTGTAATCGGGAAGGGTTTATATATATATATATATATATATATATATATATATATATATATATATATATATATATATACACTAGTAGCGAAATGATTTAGTAGTAATACGGAATCTTAAATTAAGATGGAAAACTGAGAACGGAGTGCTGCGAATTTTCAAATTTAAAAAAGTTTAATCAAAGTTGAGTTTCTTTAATCAATTATATACAAAATATAAATGCACAATTTGTAAAGCCACACTTTCGTCGCATCTATTTATTTTTCCAGAGGGAAGAGATGTTATTTAATATTTACTCACTACTTTCCTATATCGGGAAATTATAAATGAAACTAATCATTACTTTTAGACCAATGTGACCAACACATTTTTTTTAAGATTCTTTATTGCACCAAATTTAATACATAAAAAATACAATAGACAGGCTTAACGTTAAAAAGCATTTTCTACCAACCTAAGTCATGTAGGAGAATAAAATGTGTAGATGTGCAAAAAAAATATAATAATAAAATATCAATATTCAATATACATATTATATAAGTATATAAAATAAGTACACAATAATATATGATATAATTATATACATAAAAATTATATAATTATGAGTTTATGAAAAAGGATTCTTTTACCCGGCGTTTGAATATTTGACGAAAGAGAGCTGCGAATAGGCTCAGGCAATTAATTCCAGAGTCGAACTCCTGCAACTGCAAAAGAGTCAGACACGTACCCAGGAGTATGATGTTATGTTGACAGTAGAAGGTTGTAACTAATTTTAACATTCAATAATAAAATTAGTTTTCAGAAGCCAGACATGCCGCAAGGCACAAAATGTGTCCTGCTGTTAAAACACATCCGTTCCCTACTTGTTAACTCCCAAATCTGAATAGATCGTCATAATCAAATATTATCCAATTTCAAAAATATCACAAACGAGGTTTTCAGCCGAAGTCGAAATCAACGTTGAGTTTTGATCTGAGTTTCGGCTGAAACTGAAACCAAACCGATCGGTCGGAACTAAGTTACACATCAAAATGTCAAAATAATAAATTCCTTTTTTGAATTCGGTTGAAACTACATTTATTTATATATATTTACTGAAACCCACAAAACTGAAATGTTTAGCAAAATAGTAATTTCCATACAATCCATAAAGGTGTAGTAAAATCATAGTAAATGCCTTCAAGAACCAGATTTTCAACAAAATGTGTCCATTGACAGACAACGATTGACCTCCCCGTTTGACGCCGAATGGAATTCACAAAACGCAATAACATGTGCGCGTTTCCATTGTAATACTTTTGTGACATTTTAGGAAAATTATATATTAAATAATTTTAACATTTTTTTACGAGTGGGACAGCGTAAGTGAATAATTTTCATTTTCTCGTTCTGGTGACAAAACAAAGCGCGGTGTTCGGTTTCTAAAATAGGAAAAAAAGTGTAAAATGAAGTATCATAACACTAGGTTGCCACTACTTAACCTACTTTATGCGGGTTACTGCGCGAATATAATATTATATATAAATAAGTATTTTGCCATAGGAAATAAAACATAATATAGATTATTTCACTAGAGTAATTTCTGAGATAATATTATAAATTTTACTGTAAAATACAAATGAATTTATTTAAAAAGCCACATCTAGTTTTCTTAACCCACCAAGTAACCTTACTAAAAGAAGAGTAACGTTGAAAACAAAGTTTCTCATAAATATCTCAAAACTTATATTTTTTGGAGTTTGCATTTATTTCCCAATTCAAGGGAATGAACTGTTTTAATTTTCTCATGCCAATATTAAAACAAATCACTGCGTTTCTTTTGGGCACCCAGCCAAACGCCATGGGATACCGCGTGATACATTTTTTTAAAAGAGTGTCTTACCACTAGGTTTCCTCTGCCTATCCTGCTGTGTGCGGGATACAGTGTGAAGCTGAAAGAGTCCTAATAGAAAAAAAATAATAAAAACAATGCGAATAAACCCCAACTCGATATATCCAAGCAACGAGTGAGCGAATCGATTCTACTTGTTACATAAACAACATTTAGTGGGTAGCGACCGTGAGAAGCGCCTCAACGTTACTATTGCACTACGAGTACCTATTGTTGGTTTGTACGACAGGTTGTTACAGTTACGGAGTATTTGCATATTGTGAATGTACATATGTGTACGGGTACTCGGATTTTATAAAGCTTTTGGTTTTATATTTTTTTAGAAGACGTATAAAAAATTTTAAGGTGGCGGTATTTGAATCTAAACCTCTTGGAAATCTTTCAAGTTGCTCTGATTACTAAGCTACAACTTTTTATAAAGCTAAGTTGAAGTTTTTATACGCTTGTTGCCATTTTTTTGTTATTTTTTAGCTTCACGCTGTATTCTACACATAAGACAGTAGGTAGAGTGAAGTCTTGTGTTTCCACCTGGGAACCCAGTGATAAGACACTTCGTTTCCATTATGACACCTACTTTCCCCACTTTATCCAAATTCTGGAGACATTGCCTGGTGAGTAGCAGAACTCAAAGCCACGCTTTAATTCATCACCAGAGCTACGAAAATGAAAATATGAAACGATTCAGAATCGAATCCACAATCTATTGCTTTACAGTCACACTCTGTGCCCCGCGCCATGACTGGCCTCAACTCAAACTACTACTCACTTAACTTTAAAATATGTTTATAAATACAATAAAACAACGAATCGTTTGTATTTTCTATGAATTTCTAAGAATCATCTCATTTCTGCCAGCAACGTTTACATCAAGGGTTTGACAAATGATTGAAAGATTGATCTTATCATTCCGCGCTCGATATGTGGTGCGTTTCTAATGTCGACGGGTACTTTGGTCTCACATGTATTTTAATGATAAAATTGATAAATTGGTTATATTTTTTTTTATTATAATAGTATAATAATGTTTTTACAATATAATTAACAGTTGTAGGTTCGATTTCCATTTGAGAAAATGAATTATTTGCAATTCCCTCACTCGTTGAGTTCCGCGTTCGACGCGCAATGTTACTGAAATTGGGCGGAAAGTAAGTAACGCAGTATCGTAACCTAGTGTTACCCTGCTGCCTAAAATTAAATTTTAAATATTTTCATTTTCCTCATTCTGGTAACGAGGCAAACCGTGGCGTTGAGTTCCGCCACTCAACACGCAGTGCCTCATAATTCGGCGGATATTAGTCTCAATGGGAGCGGAGTGTCTTAAAACTAGACTACCAGGTTCCTTCTGCTTACCCTGCCTATGTGTGATATACTAGCGGAAGCTAAAAAATAATTCTTATTTTATACAGATATCATAAAGGCATTAGTAACTCAGATTTCCTAGTACCAATCTATCAATGGTTGATAGATTTATGTCTATCTGACAAATGATTGAGCGATAGATGTTATCTTATCTTATCTTATCTATTTATTTGCTCGATATCTGATGCGTTTCGCACTTTGATTGGTATGCGTTCTCACATTAATTTGAAAACTTACAGGTTGTATTATATATGTACGTATCTTTTTTTTTTGCTTTTTTTATCTCTTATACAATTCTTTTAATGATGACATGCAATGTCTTAAAAGTCGGGCGGAGAGTTAGGGAACGGGTTGAGGAGCCAATAATAATGTAATAATTATATGTAGGTTATAAGGAAATAAGATATAACAATAAGATAAAAAGGTAAGGACTAAGTGTCTATAGTGATATTAATAAAAAAATACCAGATCACTCGTATCTTAGTTGTTTATCTTTTAACATACAAATGTATTTTTTTAGTAAAAATTTAAGTATAAAGAAAGATAATCTAATCAAATACACTATGTAATTTTTTTTATACAAAAATAATTTTTTATAGAGGTTTGTGGGTTCGATCCCACTTCCCCTGAGTGAGAATTAAATTAGGCTCATTTCCTCGTTTCAATTGTAACAAGACAACGGACGAAAAATGGGGAACGGAGTGTCTTGACACTAGGGTCCCTCTGACTTCCCTGCTATGTTGAAAGAAGCGGAGAAGCTGTTTCTATTTTCATTCAATTGTATATGGAAACTTTCAAATAAAAGTCCACATACTTACCCCAACATAGCGTAGCACTTTCGCTTCGCACTTTAATAACATGATTATGAAAAAAAGCTCTAATTGTATCCTGTAGAATGCACGACTCATAATTATATCCACAATGCAATGCTAGTTAGTTCAAATACCGACTTTCTAGTTGAAGATTCCTAGAAAAAGGTTAATTAAAAAAATATCTGTATCGATCGCGTCCAACTCGAAATAGCGTCACGGGAGGCTCGAGGTTTGGTGTAAAAGCTGTATACACTGACTGTCATTTTGAAAGGCTTATATTATGTTTTAATATCTATCGCGGATTGAAAATTATTTTTTTTTATGGAAGAGGACCTGACCTCACCTGATGGTAAGTGACTATCGCCGCCCACGACCCCGTGCAACACCGGAGGAGCTACAGGTGCGTTGCCGGCCTGTAAGGTGGGTTGGGCACCGGAGCCCGGCATTACCTGATAAACAGTAATATGTCTACAATTTGTTATATAATTGCTATTGTGGTGCAGGAGCAGAAAAGTGCGATGGTTAACGCGACGGTTATGTGTTCAATTCCCACTAAAACGCAACGGTGGGTTCCGCCATTCAGGCCGCCACGAAAGTGGGGAACAGCCTGTCTCTTAATAGGAATGGATTGGCTTATCACTGGGTTCCCAGGGTTCCTCTGCCTATCTTACTATGTACTTGAAATAAAATAACAAATTTTTCCAACTTGACACTTCCCGCCTATCAGACATATCCACCCATATTTCGAGATATTTTATTAAGTGGCGCAGCTCTGCACCGTGTTTTGTCTAACCGACTGTGAAAATTAAAATTTATTCTCTCAAATGGAATCGAACCTACATATAGCTGTTACCTTAACAATCATGCCCTAACCCATTATGCCACGATAGCCTCAAATAATAAAGAAAACATAGAGTTCTTATAGTTAACCAACCGTCTGTATACACCTTTATGCAATTCATACATACATTGATAATGTAAAACGGTAACTCAGCACTTACTAATGAAGCTGCACGAGGAATCTCAAGTTCGATTTATATTTTCTTTTAATTGTTTTAAGTGAAGGAAATTGATTATTACATAGATTAAGGAATGTAGATACTGTTAGTATTGAAAGTTCATTAATAATGCTTAGATTAGAGATCGTGGCTCAGTAGCATACCATCTGTCTGTCAACAAGACGGTGGTGGATTCGATTCTCACTCGGTGATTTTATTATTTTCATTTCATGGTATTGCTAATAAGAACATTGATTTCGGGCAGCGTTGATGTCTACAACTTAACACTCAATGTCTCGTAAATTGGGCGGAAAGTGACTTTAGGTTCCCTCTGCCTATCCTACCACAGCGCGAACATATAAAAAAACTAAATATATATTCTTTGGAACAGAGCTTTATGAAGAACAATTTTTGGCTTTGGTTTTTGAATTAAATTGAATATATGGGCAGGCTCTCCACCAGGTGGAGCGGTGATTTGCGGGCAACGCATGACCTATCGGCGTAGAGATCCTTGAAGGGAGGCCTATGTTCAACAATGGGCGTCAAAAGGCTGACATAATGATGATGATGAAATTCAAAATTCAAATACTACTACACGCTTACTACCAGATCATATACCGCTGCACCACATTGGCCTTTTTAATAGTCTTGGTCTTTTTAATACGAGTTATTATTTAAGATTTCGAAAGCAATTAACATTTTGGTTTTATATTGAACCATTAACTTATACAGACGACAGATTACTGTAATTATGTGTTTGGTCTTTAATCCGAATGGCCGTGACCTTAATACATGATATAATTAAAAAATGTAAATTTTTAAAGCATATAATTTTTTTGTAGTTTTAATTTTTTCCCCCTTTTAGTAGGATAGGCAAAGAAAATCCAGTGTCAAGATAATGCGTTTACCGCGTTTCATATGAATTCAAAACATTGCATTTTGAATGGCGGAACTCAACCCCGCGAATTGAAAGGATTGCTTCCTTTTTTATTGGAATAATAATACAAATCTTTTAACATAAAGTGTACTTATTAAGAAAACGTATAAAAATTTTATCGTAGCGGGATTTGAACTCGCGCCTTTTTGGAAACCGTCCAAACCCCTAACTAAGCCATACGTTCGCATCAAGCTATGTCGAAATTCTTATACGCTTGTTACAACATATTTATGTAGTTTAGCATCTCTGTGGGGAGATTTTTAAATTTTATTTAACAAATTCTTAATAAATAATAATACAATTCTTTGTTCTTAAACGATAAATTATTTAAGGTTCCAGGAATAATTTTATATTTGATATAATAGCCTGCAACCTGTAGTCTTCGTCAACAAGTTGACTTTCAACACAAAAATGATTTTACTACTTTAAGTTCCTGTTTACTATTTTAACTTCCTGAGATTACAGCGTTCAACGCAACAAATTCTTCAGCTTTATAATATATGTGTTACATATTCTATGTATGTACATAAAAGCGTATTTCCATACATGGTTCACGCGAGTGAGGATGAGTTGACCCATGATATATATCCTTATTTACATTCACCGCGACAGGGTGCTCGCCGCTACAATATATGGATTTGAACTTACGACTCTACATTTGCAAGTTATGGTATAATACCTATGTGTGTTTCTAATATATGTATGTATATATATCGGTAAGATAAAACGCGGCGTTGTCTTCAAATTTGGGCGGATAGTTGGAAGCAGTGTCTTAACTATGTTTCCTGACTTGCCTTGCTATTAGGTTAAAAATGGGAAAATGTTTTTTTAAATTTAATAATATCTTAATGAGAACGGACTGTTTTGACACTAGGTTCCCAGGTTCCCTTTACCAACTCTGCTATGTGCGGGATACAACATGAAGCTACACAACAGGAAACTTAATGTAAAGATACTTAATTTTACACCTGTTTTACATGTTTCACGAAAGGCAAAAAATGCCTTAAGTAAAATAAAATGTTCCTATAGAGACCACCGAAAGCGACTCGTGAATGTTGTAGACGATTTTAACAATTACTTTTTAAGCATTTCAACGACTACAATAATTTTTTATCACTCTCAAAACAAACACAATCATTTAAATTTTACCAAATTATGTATTTAAGGTTTCTGAGAAAGTTTAAATTTCCATTGCAATATAATATTATATTGCAATGGCATTTTGTATGTGTTATGTATTTTTTAAGCTTCACATGCTGTATTCCAAATATGGCAGATTAGACAGAGGGTACCCGGGAACCTAGTATATTAAACATATCGTATATGTTCCTATTAGGATATTTTCGGATCCTGTCGCCTTTACAGTCGCATCCTTGTGCCCCTTTGCCACAACTGGTTTCAAGACAGAAGATATTTTGTGTTAAGATCCTACATTCACCATGTATTTTAACATTACGTGTTGAGTGGCGAAATTCAACTCAAACGCGTGAAAATTAAATTAAATCACTCCTCTGGATGGAAATCCAACTCGCGACTATTGAGTTTACAGTCAGACGATAGCGTTGCACTACGATGGCTTCTGAGATGTGTTTTTTTAATGGAAGAATAAAGCTTTATTCTTCATTTAGGTGAAATAAAAAGGAAAGAGAAAAAAGGTTATTTGTACAAAATTAATTACTCCATCACACACACTTATTTAATTTTTTTTTAGTTTAAATTTTTAGTTTAAATAAAAAATTCTGCAAGAAGTGGGGAACAGTGTCTGAACACCACCTTTGCTTATCTTGTTTTGCCTTCTTATATCTTCAGTTTTAATTTAATTATATATTAAAATGAAAGACAAACAGGGAAAATAAACATTTATATCTATATATTATAATCCGATAAGCAAAGCAATGTATCAACACTAGTAAATTATAATAATACACTCCCTAAACGGCTTTTTTCTTGTATGATTCGATTGGCGCGTTCAAAACACGTTGTGACCTGCTTCAGAGCCATTTTCAAGAGAAAATAATTTAATTTTACTTATAAGAGATCAACTTATGCTGGTTTAAGTATTTTTTGTTAGATAACCGTTACACGTTGATCTGCCATTATTTTTAAAAGCTACTTAAGTCCATACTATGCCAACTAAACGTCATACTGCCTCTACTACAGCGGGAAAATGAAAATGAAACCGAATGGGAAAATAAATAAATGGTAACTAATCAAACACAGATCAGAATGGTGATCCTGATCTGTGTTTGATTAGTTACCGTGCTAAGGGGTTAGCACCGTGGGACTGTCGCAATATTTATTATTATTTCCCTGCATTGATAGACAAATTGTCTAAAATCGTAAAAATTTCACACAAATTTGGAGGAAAGTGTGGAACAGTGTCTTAAGTGTTAAGGTAAGGTTCCATATTCCAATAAAAGCGTGGAACGTAACGAACGAAACGTGGAGGTTTTTTTTTGCTTTCTCTCGCTTTCTTTCTCTCTCATAAAATTTCAACTATAAACAAGTAACTATACTATAAAAATTTTATATACATGTTTTCGGGTTGTAAACGCTGTCATTTCTCATAAACTTTTATTTCCATACACATCTAATGCTGAGTTAATATGACATTAGTGATGGTTTATATATTTGATACAACTTTAGCATTTTATAACGGATTAGCATATAATTATCTCTCGAAGTCAGTATAATAGAGTTGGCATGTGTGATATTACGCGACGTTTATATGTAAAAAAAAATCATTCAGTTTCCTGCACACAGCAAGGTAGGCAGCGGAAACTTAGTGTTAAGACAATCCGTTCTCCACTTTCTGCCGAATTCTGGAGGTGTTGTGTGTTGAGTGACGTTTAAAAACTTGAATAAGGCGTTGAGTACCATCATTCAATACGCAATGGCTCGAGAATTTGGCTGGGAGTGGGGAACGAAGTGTCTTATCCTTAGATTACCTCTTCCTACCCTGCTCTGTACGGGATACAACGTGACGCTAAAAGATATTTCATTGTTTTTACTCAATCTTTATTAATTCAAATGGTTTGATTCAAACGCTTGTGCTTTAACCCAAGTTGCTTAAATTATATTTAAATTATATTGGAACTTAACGCTGTATTTCGTATACAGTATAGGTGGAGAGAGTTCCTTACTTTCCATCTATTATAAGTATAAAATATAATTTAAAAAATCTGCATCAATATTTTTTAATTAATCAAGGTATTATAAGTTAAGAAATAATTAACACAAATATTACTTTCATGAGCAGACGCTGTCCTACTGTGCCTCAATGACGTCTAAAAAATAAACCTAAATAAATCTATATTTATATATTATTCCAGAATTTAGTTGGTTGAACACGCTAATCTTAAGAACTACAAATTCAAACGGAAAAATATATGAAACAGTAAGTAAATAATAAAATATAATAACATACAGATCTCACTTCTACTATAATATGATGCAAGAAGACACATGAAGATGTAAACGCTATAAAATGTCGCGACACGACACGAAGACGACGCCTGCAATAAAATTATTTACTTAACTTAATAATTACAACTTTAATCGTTCTAGCAATCCTCTAAATACTTAACATTCGCTTGGTATGGACGAAATTGGTCGCGCCCATGTAAATGTTGCCATCCATCTTCGTTTCAATTCGCTTACTTGATTTTGTATTTAAAATCTTATTTCTAAAGTAACAAGGAGCACCCTGTACAGTCTATATATTACGGGTCGTTACGTTTCGGGTGCTATAACCGTTATGGTTTAAAATTATGACTTAATGGCGGTGTGCTAATTTCGTGTAGTTTTGGGATTCCGCGAGTTTTTTTTGTGTTTGTGTCTTTAAGTATATTTTTTTGTGTTTTTCTATCTTGGTTGAAGTTAGACTGTGAAACGCTTTTTATTTGTATGATTACATCGGGAAATAAAATATTTACCTAATTCCATTAGATTTGGATCGAATCGATTCGATTTCTAGCTGTGTTAAATTTTTTAATTATGTAATGAACTTTAAAAAACTAGACTTGATCCATTTATAATGACTGTCTCTGTCTGATCTTCTGAAGAATCTTATACTATACTTACTATATGTAAAATTGCTTTATATGGGCCAAAACTCGAGTGGTTATTTGGAAGCTTCTCAAGCCACCACCACTACTCAGATCTTGGCTCCATCATTGGATCGGATCAAGTATATCAATCACTTAATTTATTTAAATATTATTTAAATATATTTACTTTAACTTAATTTACCACACAAAAAGACGTCAATTACCATTTAACATACATTAAAATAACTTCAAAATAAGCAAAACAAAATAAAACATCTACAGAACCCAATAACAAAAAAATAATTTAGCCTAATTCTTCACCTTACTTTACCTGTCCATCTGATGAGATGAGAGAAAATGTTCCAAGATTCTCATAAATGACCAAAATGTCTCGATTGATGATTTTCATAAGTCATGTAAAATTTAAGGTTTAAAGTTTAAGTATGCGCAGATTGAGTTTATGTTCATGTTTATATATTTTTTGTAATTTCTGCAATAGGTTGATGAAATTTTATTATATGAAAGGAAGTTGTAAAAAGACTATTCCTTAGACTAGCCTTAATTAGTTAAAATTTGAAAAAAAAATGAAGACAACGAATTTCCCCAAATAGGATATGAACGCACAACCAACGCATCTGTAGCCAGATACTAATTCACTGCGCCATGATTCCCCTTCTTGTTGTAATATTTTAATTGGATAATAAGAAAGCATTAAACTTTTAGTTTGTTCAATAATCTAACAAATTCCAACAACAATAGAGGAAAATATTAGATAATATCAAAATTCTATTGACCATATTCTTTTAAACCATACTAGTCAAATATCAATTCTGCGCAGCAGTCTTCAGCTAACGTTAGGGCAGCCACAACTTGTTCACTGTACTGTAACGACGTCTCAAAAATGTTTGCAAAGGTCTATTTGAAGGATATTTGAATTTTAACTTTAAATTTATGTCAATCAGCTATTTGTTCTTATAATATAGATATTTCTTCGAAAAGAAGTGTCATCATTAGTATTGAGTTATTCGCTTTGAAGTTACATTAGCATGGCATTAGTAATGTTTGTTATTCTTTTCCCTCATACGGCAAGGCAGTAAGCGAGATTTCTGTAACAAGACACTCTGTTCTCCGCTTTCCATCCGAGTCTGAATTCAAAATATTACGTGTTCAGTGATGACTCTCCGAGTATTATTCAATAAATAAAGTGAACGATTATTGGACTTATGTTATCACAGGATTAAAATACGTAAATATAACTTGGTAAGTAGTTAAACCTAAATTGTTATATCCGTTTTACCAAGTATGTCTTATAGCTTTCTTCCAGTGGTCAAATGGATACAATAATTCTAACCAATAATTCCTGATGTTAGATTGTTCGAACAAACAAACTCATCAGAGTTTAAAAGAATTCAAATAATTTCTTTATTCAGAAATCAAACTAGCTACCCTCGCAGCCAACGGTCTACCAGTCAAGAAATTTAATTTTAAAACGTCCAAACCAAATATGTTTTAGTGAGATATAATTTATTTTCAATTAGAGTCCATCAGGATGAGTTATTGCTCTTCTGTCGAACAAAAACGCGTTTACACTCTGTCGCGTCAGTTTTTGTATTATGATTTAATATAAACGGTGTTTTCTTGTTGGAGTTCGTGTAATGGAATTTTAGTTCTGTACGTAGATACCGCTGGCGCAGTGGGACAGCGTCTGACGGTATAAACCGTGGTTCTCAGCTCAATCCTTGAGCTTCACACTATATCCCGCACACATTCAGGTATACAGATGAGGGTAACCTGTGACCGAAGGGGAATCAAATGTGGGTGCGATTCCCATTTGGAGGAATGCCGACGCCTGCGCCACGGCGGTCAACGATTATATTTAGTTTATTTTCATTTACAAGGTAGACGAAGCGCGAAGTAGAGTTTCCCCGCGAGTAGAGAACGGACTATTTTAACACTAAGTTCTCACACTCTATGTGTACGCTCGCTCGCTATGTTCAAATTTTTATTGAGCTAAGTGAAGTCAAAAGTGTGTTTCGATGTAATGTTGCTCCTCCTAGACCATTAAACCTAGAGCTCTGAAATTTTGCAAGAACGTTGTGGACAACACTGTGATCCATCCAGCGAAGTAGTTTGGCGATCATTGTATTTGGAGTTTTTGAGTAAAAGGTCAAAATATGTTCCGTGCACAGCAAGTGGCAGATCCTAGTACGTTTTCTAGTGTTGTAAAACACTAGAAATGTTAAAAACATTAGCTACTTGCCGTAACCAAATTCGAGACAGTGTTGCGTGAGGGAACCGCACTCCCAATCTATGCGACGCTATCATATAAATACTAATTTTATACTTACTTACTAAAGTCGTTTATTATATATTTAATAAAATTTATTATAAATAAACATTAAAGTAACCTTTTTTCATAGACAAACAAATTATGATTGATTACGCTATTGAACTGAATCGGAGTCGGAGTCGGTCAGTTCGTGTAATGACGTCTTATCAATTTGCACACTTTTTACTTTAATGCTCGGGCACGTGTTGATTGCGTTTCCCGTGTGAAATTTATATATATATATACTTTTTTATTCTATATATTTATTAAAATAAAAATTAAATCAACTTCACGCTCTATCCCGCACACAGCAGGGTAGGCAGAGGGAACCTAGTGTTAAGACACTTCGTTCCCCACTTTCTGCCGAATTCTAGAGGCATTGCGTGTTGAGTTGTTGAGTGGCAGAACTCAACGCCGCGCTTAGCCTCGACACCAAAGCGAAGAAATGGAAATATAAATTTAAGTAAATATTTCATCTCCTCGAGTGGGGGTTGAACCCACAACCAGTCGGTTTTACAGTCACACTTCGTGCCGCTGCACCACGACTGGCTTCAATAGTTAAAAAAATATCGATTTTGCCAAAAGAAAACATTACTGAGGCTAGTCGTGACGCAGGGGTACAAGTGTTTGACTGTGAACACGAAGAGACGCGCCATGCCACCAGATATCGGTAAAAAGTGGGGAATGGTGTCTTAATGGGAACGGAGAGTCTTAGCACTAGGTTCCTAGGTTAGCTCTGCCTACCTTGCTATGTGTAGAATAAATATGTTATATAAGGCTAATGTAATGAGCACAAACTATATGCTTACTGGTTGGCAGTACAAGGTTACATCAGACATCTTCCAATTCCATCATCAGACTAGCTTCACGATAGTACAATATTGTATTTAATTTGTATCTAATTTTCATATAATTGGCAATTATAGAAGTTTCATGACGATACAACAATTGGAATTGCGTGGTACTTCAAATTCTTAGATTTTATTACCTACTCGAGCTGTATGTAATTAAGTAGGTCATACATAGTTACAGCTTGACCTAATTAAAGTTTAAAAAATATAACAAAAACGAATATTGAGTTAAATATTTGAATTAAAATGTTTATATTGGAGGCCCTCGTGGTACTGCGGCATAGGATCTGACTGTGAACTCAACGGCTATGGGTTTAATTCCCGCTCGGCTGATTTAATTATTCATTTCCTCATTTTGTCAAGACAACGCTGCACTAGCAATATTTAGCACGCAATGTATTGAAAATTCGACAGAAAATGATTAATCCCTGTCTATTCTGCTATATTCGGGATACAGTGTGAAACTATATATATATAAAAAAAAAGTATTATAAATTCGAATTTTATTCTATATATATTTCAACAACACACACTACATAATCAAAAATATATCTTCTATATTTGATTATATAGTTTACTTCCAAGGCATTTATAATCGTACATTAGAACTCAGAACATACATTTTAATTCCCATAGATAGATTTTACAAAAACATAATTTACACGAAACATAAACATTTCTAGCAAGTTTGTATCTAGAATTGGCATAATATGTTTTAAACGAGTTTGTAAAGTGTGAATGTCATGGTAAATAACGATTGGGTGAACAGCGAGAGACCCCACGGGTGTTCGCTAGTGGCTAAAGGTACTTACACAAAATATGCTTTTCCCCGTTGACGCCTGCTTCTTCTTCAGTTCGATTCCCTCTCAAAGGAGTAATTTATTTTCATTTTCCTGCTCTGGTTAATGACATAGAGGCGTTAGGTTCCACTAGAGAACTCGGAGTATCTCGAGAATTGGTGGTGTATGGAACAACGAAGTGTGTTATCATTAGGTTCTCTTTGCCTACTCTATTATATTACGGGATACAGCGTGAAGGTAAATTTAAATCATTTGTCCTATCCAAATCAACGAAATAATTATATTTACATATGTTTATACTATACTTTATGGTGAAAAAATTATATTTAAATATATATCAGTTTGCTAAAGTTAGATATAGATTCCGTCGGTCTGGATTCAAGGGGTTGAAAATGGATGGACAGCTTATTAAGGACCAGGAGGAGATCTATCTCCCTGCTTACCCCTCTTAAAATAAATAAAAGAAGTAGAAGTGTATATTAAATAAATATTTTTTACCCTAGCAGGGAAGCCAGAGAGAAGGAAATACAAGAGAACCATACGCTACAGTCGTACATGCCCTCTGGGTAATCCTCATGTTTTCTACAGGACCTTCCTTCAGTATCATCAATACTACGTTGTCGAAGATTAACTGAGGTCCTGCCTCTCTTACCATTCACTCTTGCTTCATAAATTAAAAAATATATTTATTCAAATAGTAAAACGTTATGTATAAGCTCCCTAAGTAATAAACAAAATCTAATAAATTCAGATGTTCCCTGTGAAGGCAGCAAGTACACAATAGTAGTAACTCAGTATCGACATTTTCATACACGAGCTTGAATTTAGTTTTCAATATTTTAGGAGAATATCAAAATTTTGAACGTAACAAGACTTGAACTTAGGTTTTTTTTAAATCTGGTGTGGCGCAGGGGCACAAGCATGGGACATAAAATTTTAATTATATAATAAATTTTAATTTTTATTTTAATTTTAAACCAGCAAAACTCCAATATTGGTTAGAAAATGAAGAACAGAATGTCTTAACACTAGGTTCCCTCCGCCGTGTAAAAGCAAGTTTAAATAAAAAACATCAAATGTAAAGTTAGTGCTACAAACATTTTTGTTAGCAAAAAATCTCGGTATAAATATTTATGTCGACCTATACCGACATTTTACACCTTTTTATGGTAACTAATTATTTATTATGTGAAAAAAAGCTACAATTTATTGGTCTAAATACTATTTCTCACCTTTACGTTCCATCGTTATTTACGTAAGTATTCGTAGGAAAAAAATTGTGAAACTCGATGAAATACGATAGAAAATAATGGATATGGTTTTGTAAATCAATAAATTTAAAAAGACTTATCTTTATATTTTTTAAGTATGTTTAATATAGTTAATCAATTAGTTTTTTTTAAATATAAGCTGTATCCCGCATATAGCAGGGAATGCAGAGGGATCTAAGCGTTAAGATACTCGATTCCGTTCCCTACTTTCCACTAAATTTTTGAAACATTATGTGGTAAGTAAAAAAACTCAATGCTGCGCTTTGTCATTATCCCAATGGGAGTCGAACCCATCACCGTCGCGATTACTGCACCACGATCACCTTGACGACAACGGTATTTCGTCAACAAGAATAACAATAAAATAAATCCATATATTCAAACACTTTTATATGCAAACGGATATGGCTATTGCGTTTTGTAGACTATTTAGAGAAATAACTTACATAAGTTTATATAAATAAGATCATCGTGGCGCAGTGGCGAAAAAGTGTCTTAATGGTGATGGAGTTTCTTAACATTAGGTTCCCAGGTTCCTTCTGCCTACTCTTCGCAGGATCTGTATGTGTGGGAATATAAAAAAAGTAAATAGATTATCTATATTATACATACAGATTATTGTTTCACTGTTAGTCATCTTATATAAATTTTATATCTGCCTCATGATATACAGCCATATGCAAAGCAAGGAAGTTGTGGATATAACATTTTGGATCTGGATATACGAATATGAATATAAAAAAATAATATATTGGTTACTGATTATTCGCTAATTTCGGAAAATTTCGATTACAGATATTAAAGTATTGAAATATTTATTTTTAAAAAATCTATTGTTGACAGTTTGTGTTATTTAGTGTTCTTTTCTTCGAGGAATATTTTTTTTATACATATTACTAATACGTACTAAGAGCTAGTGTGTCGGCTCGATCAGGCAAAATTAAAAATATCGCATAACAAGTCTTATTTCAACTCCTCTCATATTCAAAATTGTTTAAAACTATTTTATTTGATTCGGTTATGGTTATGAATAGTTTTTTATTTCGGATGTCCGATGGTTACGGTGGTCCATATAATATATTCTGACAAAATACACTGTGGCCGACAAGAGGCCGGTCGTGGCGCAGCGGCACGAGGTGTGACTGCAAAATCGACTGGTTGTGGGTTCGATCCCCACTCGAGGAGATGAAATATTTACTTAAATTTATATTTCCATTTCTTCGCTCTGGTGTCGAGGTTAAGCGCGGCGTTGAGTTCTGCCACTCAACACGCAATGCCTCCAGAATTCGGCAGAAAGTGGGGAACGGAGTGTCTAAATACTAGGTTCCCTCTGCCTACCCTGCTGTGTGCGGGATACAGCGTGAAGCTGATTTATTTTTTATTTTTTTTAAAATACACTGTCCATTTCTGTTACTACTGAAATAACATCAGAGAAATAACTTCTGGTACTACTTTATACAATAATTCAACAAAATAATATTTATATGTACAATAAAACAAATCATCCCGATTAATACAATAAATCGTAGTGACGTTATTGCGTCCGTACAAAAATTAATATCGATTATTTGCGAATGCAATTTAAATCGATTACACACAGTAACATATTTATTGGTTTTAATTTAAAAATGACGCCATCGTGGCACAGTTGAGAAATTTGGCTGTACACGAGCATTGTGGGTTTGATTTTTACAATTGAATGTTTGTGTTAAGATATTTTTTTTTATTTCCACGGTGTGGTTATACAAAGAGTGACTTTAGTTCTACTATGAAGGGGTAGCAGGATAAGTATGTGAAGTACAATCGAGCCGCTCGCGGCTTCGCCCGCTTTAACTTATTATTATAATATTATATGCAAGTTACATATATTTTTCATAAATTGTAGCCTTTGTGCTATTTTGATGTGTAAGCTATATTACTATAACATTTAATGTAAACCGTTAAGTAGTTTTTGCATAAATGTGGAACAAACATCCATCCTCACAAACTTCTACATAATAATAGTAAGATGTTCGATTTTATTATAGCTTAAGTATAGCTCTAGTATAGTTAACTAGTTTGTACGTACTTTACATGTATTCAAAAGCGCCTTAATAATATTCTAAAAATACAAAAAAAAAACTATATTTAAAAACGAACTTATGAAAAGTCACATTCAGTTTAAATTTCATAAAGATAATAGATAATAAAAAAAATGATCGATTCTACATATATATGTACATACAACATGTTTTGTTAAGTTTTCCCACATATATTTAAAAAGACTTAACTTTTTCGCACTGCGCTGTCTCAACTAAAACAATAAAAAATTGAATAACCATACAAAATACTAAATTTTGTTGCACACAAAATCATCATATTATAACTTATTTCACACGAAAAATAAGTTATAAATTTTTTTAAATGTTCACAAATTGAAGTGCAAATTTTATCTTATTAAGGCACTAATAAGACACTCAATACGAGTTCCTTGTAAAAATAAGCTTTGATATCTTTAAAATCATCAAAAAATTACCTATAAATATACACATTTATATCACAATATCGGATAAAAATCAAAAAACTGTTACGGTTATGTTCGAATTAAGCAATAACAGTTTTCGGTGACGGTTAATTCGATCTCCTTCGTATTGCACATAAAATTTTATATTTTTAGCCAAAGTGGTGTAAGGTGAAAACGAATCGCTTTTTTAACAAACTGAAATTAGTTTTAAGTATCATACAATATTTTAAAGAAGAGTACGTAAGGCCGTTTTGGTCCAGCGGCGTAGTTTATAATTCGGTTCCCATTTGGGGGAATGAATTATTTTCATATCTTTGCGTATTCTTGGCCAAAAGACAAAGCGCGGCGCTAAATTCCACCGTTCACCACGCAATGCCTCTAAATTTGGGCAGTACATGGTGCAACAGATTGTCTTAATACAAGGTTTACTTCTATACCGCATATAACCTATTCTGTTAAATGCTGATGTATTAAAGAAGTAGCTACATATATTATATTACTCGCTTTTACTTTGTTATATTTTCTTTATCTTATCTTTATCTTAAAGATAAACCTATCGTCTATTTTATATTCATGTTTACAGTATTTTTTTTTTCATTTACTTTTTAAAAATATTTTCACTCACACATTTTTTGTTTAAGTAGAGTAAAGAATAAGGATGTTTTGCAAAAGTTTAACGAACCATACAGAACATGACAGAACGCGTGTGTGTTAAGTGGTAGAATTTAACTTGTTTTGTTGTTAGAGCAAGGAAATTAATATAATTGATTCCTCTGTGTGGGTATCAAACTCACAGTTATCACTACATTACAACACAACACTGCATTTACACGTCTTCAGTGACTATTTATAGATATTTAGTCTTATCCATTAGATAAAATGATTATGATAACCTAATACTGTCTTCTCACATATGTTTTAAAACTCACTCTTCTTACACTCGGACCACACACTATACAGCCTAAAGCTCGACTCTCTTGCCATTACCAAGCTACTGGAGATCTTGAACAAATTATGAGCTATCAATATTAAGCATCGTGCCATAAAGAAAATACACAAAAAACTTATTTTTAATATATATTTACATATGTTGACGCCATTGTAGCGCAGTCCGTACATTCTTATTTAATTAAATAGTTGAGTTAAATTTTCATGAATTTGTATGTATTTTTTCTAATACTTTTGATATTTTAAAATCCTTCCTAGATACGGAAAGGTGTTTTTAGAAAACATAAACAATTTAAGATAATTTTCCCTGCGCTAGTTATGAGCCAAAAGAAAGTGGAAAACGGAAGTGCCTTGATGGAAACGGAGTGTCTTAATATTAGATTTCCAGATTCCCTCTGTCTTCTCTGCTATACATGCGGGATACAGGGTGCTAAAAAAAGTTAAAAAAAATCTATTCATGATATGTTTAAATTTATAAAAATGTATTGTTTATAAATATTGCATTATTGAATATCACGATCATGATTTAGAAAATCAGAAGCATACTGTCTCAAAATTAAAGCACATTATATTTGTTTAGCATCAAGCATCTTTCATAAACAGAAAGCACGTAGTGTCAAGACACTCCATATTCCATTTCATACAAAAATAAAACCTCATTTAAACCATAATCAATTGAATTCCCATACAATTTGAACCAATTCCGTCACGATTATACTTCGGAGTGTGCAAAATTTCGAGATAAGAAAATAAAACGGTGTTCTTGAAGTAATAAATCAAGGGATGGCAGAAGTATCGGATGATTGCAAAGCGACTAGATAGCGCCTTACACGACGCGATACCTCGTAGTTTCCCACGGGGACGTGGATGTTGGAAAATACCTATTTTTTTTTAATTTTTTTCTATACTAAGGATAGTTTTTCACGCTCTATTCCGCATATAGTAGAAAAGGCAAAGAGAACCTGGGAGTCTAATGTTAAGACATCGTGTTCTCATTAAAATACTTCCGTTTCCCAATTTCTGCTGAATTCTGGAGGCATTGTGTGTGGTGTAATGGAAATGAACGCTGCGCTTTGCCTCGTTCGTGGAATCGAACCCGCAACCGTCGAGTTTTGTGGCACGTTTGTGACCCTGTGCCGCGACCGCGTCTCAAATTACGACGCCGACGACGGTCAAAAAAAAATGACCATCTAAAATTTTCGCAACAGAAATCAAAAATACCGTATCCAAAATAATTTCCCCCATCGTACTGCGGGTCGTGACCGCCATAATATCCATTTTAAATCGCTGTAAGGTTAAAGTCAAATGCTCTATTTATTATAGTACCGCGATCTGACCCACATTTAAGGTTTATTCAGTAAAGACTGAAAACATTGGGAAGTACAGCTAAGTTAAAATATTGTGTGAATCGCCATACATTTTTAATTTTTACCCTTTTTTTTTGATTTGCAAAGCGTCTTGCGTATAGCAGAACAGGCACGGGCAACATAGTGCTAAAGGACACTCCATCCCTTTTACATCCAATTTTAGACACATTACATGCTGAGTGACGAAACTCAACTCAAAAGAAAAAGTGCACTCAAGCGCTGCGGCGCTGCGCCACTGCTGCTGCTGCGACTCAGTAATAGTATGTGTACTCTATTACCGTGACTACGATGGCCTTGAAGGTACCTTGGGATACCTGCTCATCGATCGCTATAGATATCTTTTTATTAACATAAATAGATATTCTTCAAGGAATATGTTTTTTCTCTTCTCGTATTAATCTATATATATAAAAGGACTTGTGCTGACTGACTGAGGTAAGACGCACGCAGAGCCGTAACCGCTGATGGTAGAAACGTGAAATTTGGGCAGATGTTTATTTTCATATTCTGGACATCCACTAAGAAGGGAATTTGAAAAATTTTAACCCTAAAGGGATGAAATAGGGGTTGAAAGTTTGTATGAAATTTTTTTTAATATGTACCGATTTTTATAAAATTTGAAATTCAGATTCTTAAAAATATTTCATTGAACACGTGTTTCATGGTTTTTAAGAATTCACCCCCTAAGGGTTCAAATAAGGGGTTGAAAGTTTACATGGAAAAATCTTTAAATCGCCACCGATTTTTATAAAAATTTAAATTTAGACTGTTAAAAATATTTTATTAAACACGTGTTTCGTGGTTTTTTTTAGAATTCACTCTTATTAAGCGGGCGAAGCCGCGCACGCCCACTAGTTAAAATATAAATTAAATAAGCAAATTAACCAGGCTATTATATAGGTAGTGTATAATAAGGTAATCAATCTTATTGAGCGGCCAGTCGTGGCGCAGTGACACAAAGTGTGACTGTAAAACCGACTGGTTGTGGGTTCGATCCCTACTCGAGGAGATGAAATATTCTGCCACTCAACACGCAATGCCTCCACTTACACACAATGGGGAACGGAGTGTCTTAACACTAGGTTCCCTCTGCCTTCCTTGCTGTATGCGGGATACAGCGTGAAGCTGATTTATTTATTTTATTTTAATCTTATTATATTTTCTACTCTCATATAATGTATTTATTTATTTTATTTATTTATTTCAGCTTCACTCTTTCATATAATGTACCTATTTATTATTACTTCATTTATATGTACCAAATAAAACTTCGGTTATGCATTTTAAAAATAAATTCAAAACTGACACAATCAAATTACTACTGTATTTGTTTCCATTTTTTTTATCATTTATCATTAAATTTGTTTCTGTCATTAATCATTAAATGGAGCGTTACGGAAGCTCTTTGATATACATTCCGTATATTTTTTGTATACTTTTAAAGTTTTCTGCATAACAGGGTACGCAGGGAGAACCTAGTGCTTGTGTAATTCAAGACGTAACTTAACGCCGCACTTTGTTTTATTAGAACGTGGAAATGGGGCCAGAAGTGGCGCACTGGCACAAGTTTGTAACTGTAAACGCGATTACTTGTGGGTTCCATTCCCATTGGAGGAAATAAAATATTTATTAAAATTTATACTTCTATTTCTTCGCTCTGGTTTCGAGTGAAAGCGCGGCGTTGAGTTCTGCCACTCAACACGCAATGCAGAATTTGGTGGAAAGTTGAGAACGGAGTGTCTTTATTCTAGGTTCCCCCTGCCTACTCTGCTGTGTGTGGTTTTGTTTTGTGGAAATGAAAATATATATTTTTAATATAATTATTTCGATTAATTGATCGCATACCCTGTTCGTTTGAGGTCGTCTTGGCGCAGACCTACGAAAGTGCGACTGACAACGCCACTGTTGTAGGTCCGATTCCCAACCAGGGGATAACCTAATAAAATATTTTATATTTTCAACTTCTCGTTCTGGTAACGAAGCGAAGCGGGGCGTTGAGTTCCGCCACTCAACACGTAATGCATCAGAAAATCGAAGAAAATGAGGAACAGAGTGTTTGAATGGAAAATGTATGTTAACACTAGGTTCACTCCATCTGCCCTGCTATGAGCGGGATGTATGAAGCTAAAAAAAACCCTTAATCATCACGTTTACAGTCAGTCTCAGTCCCACTAAGCCACAATTGCCTCACGATTTTATATTATAATCGTCAAATGGAACGAAACAGAAGCACTTTTATATACATACATTTGGTATGAACTATTCATTATTATTTCAACTAATTATATTTTAATGATAATCATTTTTAATGACAGAATTGGTAACATGCTAATGATAAGGAAAGTAAAATCATTTTTATACTAAACAGTTAATATAAATGCTAATGATAGTAATTAAAAGCTATTAAATGATATATTTACTTATAGACTTATGAAATATATGAATCAATTTCATTAATTCACTATAGGAAAAATTATATGTGTATTTTAAAACATTATAGATATTAATTTCGCTAGCTTGCGTGGTAAGTTTCTCTTGTAATCAGAACCAGAAATAACATTATTAAGAGCGAGAACCGAACCCACAACCACCCCAGTAAATTTTTAGAGATCTATTAGATCCTGACAAATTTAAATGTCTTCTTACTTCTACTAATTGCTTACAGTCACTTGGAAGAGCTTTATAATATACCGAGATTAGACGATCCGTATTTTAAGACGTAAAATGGAAAATCTTGTTCGTTTTTCCCGGTTCCTTTAAGAATATCAAGAAATCCTTTTTTAGCTGAGGAGTGTGGGAACACTCCCTAACCTGCGCAATGCCAAATTTCAACTTTCTATGTTCAGTCGTTTCGTTTGTTTATTGTTTGTCAGTTACTCAGTAAGTAAAACTCAGAGGCAGAGTTTTGCTCAATTATATAAAATCGCTTCAATTCTGGAGGCATTGCGTGTTGAGTAACAGAACTCAACGCCGCGCTTTGCCTCGACACCAGTGCGAAGAAATGAAAATATAAATTAACAATAAATATTTCATATCCTCGCACGTGGATTGAACCCACAACCAGTCGCGTTTACACACTTGTCACTGCGCCACGACTGGCCTCGCATAATTATATAAATAGAAAAATATAGCAAAACTATAATAACAAATATCCCATATTAAGTACTAAGCCATCTAATTTATTACTTAAATGGTCCATATATATTGCTTCTAATTATCGTACTTTTAATAATATTTACATATTATTAATTAAAGTATGTAATTGCTTCTTTTCAAAACCGCAGCCAATTTGTAACGATCGCCATCTTAAAGACTTTAATAAATCCTATGTGTTAATAGAAATTGTGATAGATAAGGAACTATAACTTATTTTTTAAATTGTAGTTATTGATAACAGTATATTGAGCTTTCTTTGATTTCTATTTCTTTTTCAGCTTCACCTGTATTCTGCACGTAGCGGGGTGGGCACAGGGAACCTAGTGTTAAAATACTCCGTTCCCAAATTTCCGCCGAATTTTTCGAGGCATTATGTGTTGAGTGGTGGAATTCAAACCCGAGTTTCTTGCCTTGGTGCCAGAGCAAAGAAATAAAAATATTAATAAATAAGAATTAATTACCTCGAATTGGGATAGAATTCACGACCGTCGTGCTACATTCATACTCTTGTGCTCCTGCGCCACGACGATCTCAAATCGACGGCCTTAATGTCTATTTAGTTTTCTTTAATTCCAGTTACAATCTAATATTTTGTTTTATTTTTATTATTTTAAACACATTACGGATAAATATTTGTGTTCTGTGCCCATTTCTGTTCTTTAGAACCTAGTGTTAAGACACTCCGTTCTAAGCTCTTCCTCTGAATTTGAGACCCTGCATATTGGTAACAAATATGAAGCCTTACCAGAGCGAACAAACCAAAATAATTCCCCTAAGATGGAATTGAACCCACAATCATCGCGTATACTGTCAAACTTCCCACTGCGCCACGACTATACTGAGGCTCAGTATAGTCATAGAATTATTAATTTTAGTACGCTCAAAGTACTAACTAAGATTAAATGAACATAAAACGGAAGGGGCTAGTAGTTCTAGTAGTAAATTAGATGCAGATGATATCAGCAGGATATGTTGTGTATTACACTGTATCTGCAATTGATTATTTATTGAGAAATTTGTAAAATTTTTCTAATATGGTTTCTATTTTTTTTCACGTTGTATCCTGCATTTAGCAAGGTTGAGAGGATGTAGACCTGCGCGGCATTAAGCTCCGCATATAGCAAGATAGATTGAGAGAATGTAGTGTTAAGGCCTTCTGTTCGAACAGGAAAACCGTCGCAGCGTTAAGTTCCGCTATTCATCTCGCCATGTTACAAAAACTGGACGTAGAAAAAATTCAGTATCTTAACATTACAGTCCGCTTACACTGTTGCAGTGACTGCGACATAATTGCAATATTTTAAATAAAAAAAATCAACGAATCAGAATCAAACCCACAACCCTTTTTTATCATTGAAACATTCCGATTTCACGATTGCATTTCAATATCGATTATAATTGACGTGTTTCGTCATAACATACATTGTAACTCGAGTTTGGGTGCCTACCGTTCAAAATTTCTTTTTACACTATGCAATCAGAGCATTGCGAATCGTCTTTTAAAAACTTATAAGCTATAAATTAAATGTGCATAAACACCGCCCGAGGGGCACGTAATGTGTCGTAATCGGAACTTTCATCGATATATAAATCGATTTTCGCTCAAACCTCTAAATTAACCTTAATGATTCTTGATGACCGTTGGTGGGTACGCCGGTCTCGGTGTTTTCGTTTTGGCACTAAAGTTGATAGAATATATTTTTGTTCTTTTTTTTTGTTATGTTTTATTTTGTGTTTAGTAACATCACTATTTTTTATAAAAATAAAAAATGGTGATTTTATTAAATATTTTTTTAACTTCATCCTGTATTATTTCGGTACATCTGTAAATAATAAAAATATACCATCTCAATCGTTTATTTTAATAGTTTTTTGGATGTTTTAAGGCTTCATTAACAATATTTATAATTTGTACAGAGAGCGTCGTCAATGCCTTATATAGCCTTGGCAAGTTTAGTGTTAAGATCCTCCACATAACCACTATGACTTGAATATGTAATGTAATGTCTTAATACACAGAAAAATGTCTATCCTGCTATATGAGATACAGCGTGAATCTGAACAAAATGAATCTTGTGTTAGAAATATTGTGTGTTGCCACATCGTAAATTTCATTTCTTATGATATTTGAATTCACAATAACTGCTTGTATAGAAGACATTTCGTTTCTCACTTTCCGACCAAGTTTTGAGTTACGTATTGGGCAACATTACGTTTTGAATATATAGCATAACTCAACGCTGCTCTTTATTTAGTTAGTAGAGGGAGAAAATAAAAATAATTCATTTCACTCCATGGGAATGGAACCTACAACCGTCGCGTTTACAGCGAGACACAGTGCCGATCGTCTATTATATATATTAATAATAAAAAAATAATTCATACTAAAATTATAGGTACACCTACCTACCTACCGATACAAAAATAATACCCAAATTTAAAATTCCAACACAAATCTAGACTGGCCATGATTCACGTGAAATTATAAAGAATTACCCAAAAAGCTTCGATGTTGTATGCTCATTTACTATAATATCGTCGGTTCGGTGCTCTTTAATTTCAATTATACTTCATGTAAATGCCAATGTACAGTTTTATTATTATGATGGTACTACTTATATGTTAACTGAGTGAACTACTTATATGTTAACTGGCGATTTTGCCCGATTTTGTTTGTTATTTTTTTTTTTTAATTTTGTGGATCGCAAGGCTTGTAGGTTCGATTTCCACTCGGGAGAATCGATTATTTTCAGCAAGGATAATGTATATGACAATGTAATGTATCGAAATCGGGAACGAAGTGATATAACACTAGCTTCCGTTTCCTTAGTGTCGGTCGAAGAGGACCATCGTGAGGTTAGTGGGTAGTATGGCATGGTATGGTGAGGGCAGTACAAGGGTTTCTCGATGACAATAAAAATCGCGAAGCATTTACTATATAAAAAAGATTTTTTGTATGTTTTTTTTAGTATAGGAAAACAAGTTGTCCGTTATCCGTCAAATATTTTGAATTAATATAGAAAGCAATTCGAAAATAAAAAATAAATAATTATCTTGTACACTTAGCTATGATCCATCTTCAAGGAATTCATATTTTGAATATTATTATACAATACGAGTGGTCACAGTTCGTCAAGTATGGTACGTGAAATCTTTAATCGGAAACGGAAATCGTTTATCTACATGGAAAACTCAAATTCTACATGGAAAATATCAGCGTTCTACGCCGCGTAGCGGCTGTGCATTGACTGACAGTCACTAACTGTATTTTTTAGCTTTACACCATACCCAGCACATAGCAAGGTAGACAGAGCAAACATAGAAACCTAATATTAAGACTTACTCCTTACCCAATAAGACCACACATTCCTCACTTTACGCCGAATCCTGGCGGCAATGTCTTAGAAATATTAATAGGCCGTAAGTCGAACCCACGACCGCCACGTTCACAGTCGCACACTGGTGCCACTGCGCCACGACTGGCCTCAATTAACTATATTATACATTTAGGTATATTAAAAAAATCACGTACCAAGTAAGTGTTGGAATCACGTTTTGAAATTACATTACATTACGTTAAAATTATAAAGAAGTTAATTGAAACCTCTCTGTAACAGCGGCATGTTTAATGACAGTATCGAAGACGACACTCCCGCGTGAATCATAATATCGTAACCGCCCTTTAATACTAGTTATTAGAACTAGTATTAAAATGAACCTACAGTTTATAGTGAAATAACGCTTTGTAAAGTAGATCGGACGTGACTTCGTGGATTTTTTTAATTGAATTTCGACTTCCAAGAGTGTTTAAATATTGTGAATGTGTAAAGAGGTAAAGAGGCAGTTGTGGCGCAGTGGTACAAGTGTCACTCGAAGTATAGAAAAAAATAATATTTTCATTTGCTCGTTCTAGTAACGAGGCAAAGCGCGGTGTCGCGCACATTGCCTTCAGAAAAAAATATGTAATTACATATTTTTTTCATTATTTTAATGAATATAGTTTCAATGTCACACTTTTGTTAATAAGGTATTGAGTTGGAATTAGAAGTCGCCGTGGTTCAGCGCCACAACGTTTTACTGTAATAATCTTCGACGAAATGCGGCTCTAATTAAATATTTCCATTTTTCTCACTCTTGTCAACAGCAAAAACCGTTGCAATGAGTTCCGCCACTGCGCGCTTTGAAAATTGGGAGTATGGAATGGTAATCCTAAAACTAGGTTCCTACCATCTACCTTTACTATATGCGGGATGCAGCGTGAAACCAAAAAGAAAAAATAAACAGTGTCATGTGGTACTTAAAAGACGTGCGAGTTCTTTTTATATATCCAATACTTTTTGACCTTTGACCTCGAAACTTCACTCTATTAACCACTCAAGTCTAAGTAGAAATCAATGTTTTTAGATACGTTAACTGGAGCGAGAACGCAAGGAAGTTGTTCCAAACCGTTCAAAGTACTATATTTTACAAGTAATCTTGTAAATGTGTTTACGTAAATGGGATTGGTTTGAGTTGACTTTTGTTTTTTTTTTTTTAGATTTTACACTGTATCCCTATAATAGCAAGATAGGTATAGGAAACCTAGTGTTGAAGTACCGTTTCTCGTTTTTTAGCAAATTTTTGAAACATAACGTGCTGAGTAGTTTTGTTTTGTACTCAGGGCAGGACAATTAAAATATGTCATTCTTTTGCGTGAGAATCGAATCCACATATGTCGCGTTTACAGACTGACTCTGGTTCCCAAGTTCCCTCTGACTACTCTGCTTTGTGCGGTATACGGAGGCTAAAAAAATACACTATGATTGACTTGTGTAAAAGAAGGAGGTTATCAATTCGATTATATTTTTTTTTGTTACCCCAGAATTTTTGATTGGGTAAACCGAATTTGATGATTATTTTTCATCTGTGTTAATGCTTCCCGTGTGGTGCCATTTGGTCCATTTCTGACAGTGGTATCCATAAGAAAATCACATAAGCCTTACATTTGTATCAAATATGTGCGACAAATGGACGAACAACTCGATATCAACTTAACCAATTTCGATGATTCTTTTTATATTGGAAAGGGGAACAAATAAAATAGTTTGATGAAAGTTGGTTACGTCCTGATTATAAGATCCGGTTGAAATTGAAGAAGTCAATTTTTTTTGTTAAAATATATAATTATATAGATATGTATGAAAAAAAAATCTCTAGAACTAGCGATATTATACTCTGGATGCCTTTCGCTTAAAAATTTCCACGACAAATTATCTGATGACCGATCCGGAATCGAATCCTTTATCTTAAACAAGCAACTAAAGTCATCAAATTACTAACTTATGAGAAAATTTTAATATAATATTTTTTGTGTTATGTAAACAAATCGTGTGGGAGACTAAGATCTCCTCGAACCCATATTAGTCGAATGCATTATCGTTTGATCAAGCAAACTGGAATATCTGAACAATACTCTCGAAATTTAAAGATTTCATTTCCAAATAAATACGGACGCATGTAACGGATCGAAGAATATAATACATTTTATTTACAACAAAAAAAAACGACATTGGGTATCTTATCACAATCTTGCCTTTACCAACGGAAATTTCACCTTAACCCTTATCTCTTAGGCAGAAGGCTCAAAGTTCCGTTCCCGGTGGAGGTAATAAATTTGTTTCTCTATATTTATACGACTTTATAGCCGTATCGAGTGCTCGATAATACTCAATGAGTATAAGTTATTTTGTTAAAGATAAAAAAGGATCAACGGATGGCACTTTTGTTTCATTAACCGTAAAAGGTATGGGTGATTTAATCGGTCATAACTCGCTTTGCAGCGCGTAGCTAATTTTCAAAAGTTGGTAAAAAATTTTTGGACACACGGACAAATTTATTATTTTTTTTGTCCTTGTACGTAATTAATGGGATATTATGTATATATCTTTGCATTTCGGTCTTTTGGTGGGTATGGGTAGGTCGTTTGGTGATTGTTTTAGATGGGTACAAAAAAGATTTCCAATAAGTGCAGAATCCGCATTGGAATCCTGCTACGTTTTAATTTTAATACGGTATCTAAAAGAGTAAAAAAAAAATCACTGACAAACCACTATAATGTTTTGTTTCACCTTTTTACATTACGGCTGTACTATTTCCGATTAATTGTTGTCAATTAGGCAGTGTCCGATTGTACCATGATGGTAAAAAATTGTACAAATTTTGAGACCATTTTAATGACATAGGTACTGACTTTGATTTGATTTAGTAAGTCAGATATCAGCATATAAAATATCAACATTAAACCCTATAAATAGACAATAGGATAACACTCCTAAATGTAAAACTGAACAAGTAAAGGATCGGAATGCTTTTGAAGACAAGATAGGATCAAAAGCAGATACTTAGCGTTCTAAGTATTCAAGTAGATTGACATAAAAGTGGGTGAATCTGGGCAGTTTAAGTGCGTGATTGACGTTAGGTGTTAATGGTTATATTAGACTAGCGACGTAAACGCGGCTTCGCCCGCTTGAACTTATTGTTACATTATAGCCAATTTATTTAAAAAAAATACATAATTTAGTAGCCTATATGATATTCTATCGTTATATTACTGTAAAGTTTTGTCTAAATCTGCTCAGTAGTTCTTGCTTGCTTTTATATTTATAAGATTTGTATTTTTGATATGTATGGCTCGGAATTTAAAGTGAATAGGTGAAAAAGTAACGAAATGATACATTCTCTGTATAAAATACTAGTTTAATCTGTGGTTTTACCTGTGTGTTGAAAGAAAATATTTTAACATATTTAATATATAAGTGTTATTTTTCATATTTTAAAATATTTTTTAGAAGTCTGCCACTCAACACGCAATGCCTCCAGACCCCTGTATGTGCGGGATACAGCGTGAAGCTGATTTAATTTTGATTTTAGAAAAGGTGCAAAAATTTATACGTGCAGACAAGTAGAATGTGCACCCGCGCTTTTTAGACGATTTCCAAGTGACGTGGGTTCAAATCCCGCCTTCATAAATGAAGATAATTGGAAGTTGTGTATTACAAATGGTACATTCTAAGTGCTCGAGGTAACTTTGACTGCAAGATGGATCAAATTTCAAGTTCCGCCACTCCACTCGTATATCACAATGACAAAAAAGAAAATATCCTTCAGAATTCAGCGGAAAGTGAAGAACGGAAGTGTTTTAATGGGAACGGAGTGTCCTAATACTTAATTCCCACTGTCCATCCTGCTATGTGCGCGATACATAGTGAAGCTATAAAAAAGAAAGAAAACATAAGAGAAAAGTATAATATAATTATTAAACATAATATGTCCTACAGTACCGTTGGCACACAAGAAATGAATCAGCCCCATCTCATCTCCAATTCCGAATGTTACTTAAAAGGCAATATTTATTCCATCTCGATAGTCTCGTAAGGCAGTTAGTGTTGTAAACGTAAAGCCTAAAAATGTGGGGAACCAAGTAAATAATTAATGGCGTTGTTACCAGTAGTACCTACTCTGTGATGAAGCTATAACATTATTTATCTGTTGTTTATTAGTTAATTCTTCCTGTTTAAGAAGTAAAGCCTTGTGCGCACTGTCGATTTTTATTTTTTATAATATTATTAAATATTGAGGAAAGAGAAAAATGTTGTAAGAAATGTATGAAATTTTGAATGGATTTCAAGTCGTGCTTTTTGGAAATCATTCAAACACTCTGACCACTAAGCCATACGTTATCATTACGAGATTTGTCGAAATTGTTCGTTACAAAAATTTATTATTTTTTTTTATTTATAAATTAGCTTTTATTTAAACATTTTTAAAATATTATTCCACACTTAGGAAAGAAAAATACTTATTAAGAAAATTCAAATTTTTATACGTTGTCTTAACCTAGCTTTAACCTATGACATTGCACCCGTACTCTTTGCACTGGAAATAACTTAAGAGTTGTGTGTGTCACGTATGAATATTCTAAGTTCCTAAGGTAACTATGGCCGTAGGTGAAGTGAGTAATAAAGGTATTAGTTAAAATGATATAACAAATCCCTCCTAAATAGAAAAACCAACACATTAAATACAATATTTATCAATCTGAACCAGTAGTTTCTGAGATAAGTGCGTTCAACCAATATTTTCTACTCAAAAAAATCTTCAGTTTTATAATTTTCAAGAGAATGCAGGGTATAACTATATGTCTACAGCTTTACAAAACAGTTGAATAGCGTACTGGTAATACTATTAATATTTATATAACATTTAACATGTGCTTTACGTCCGGTAGCGTTGTAATTTATTTGTTATAAAACCAGAACTTTTGTTTTCAGCTTGTAAATGTCAATGTGGGATTGGTACATCAATATATAATAGCTTATAGTGTTTTTGCAGATTCTTCTCATTTTCCCCATATAAGTGTTGAAACACTGATTATGTAGGGTTGTTGAAATTTTCCATTGTTCCAGAACTAGGAAAATGAAAATAATTAATTCTCTCTAGTTAGAATCAAACTCGCAACTATCGCGTTATGGTCAGACGCTCCTCTTAATTAAATATAAATAATTGTGCTCCAAATAATATAATTATATTAGAGCCCCTCATGGCGCAATACAGAAATAAATATTCAAACAACGAACCAATTTAGAAAGATCCGCATTTGAATGGATCATAAATCAGATGAGAGTTCAATAATTTCTGAACTTACGACGTCACTGGCCGTTTATAATTGAAACAATCATGTCATTAAATTGCAATTTATATAAGATTTCTCATCCAGCAAAATTATTGTACTATTTAAATGACAACAATCCATTATAGTTACTTCAAATGAATACTATTTTACTTATAATGAAACGAGGTCTGGGGAGCTGTCTATATATTGTATGTGATTGAATCAACAGTCTTCTTGAGTATAGTTAGTCTTCTAGAATTTTAAAATTCCATATGTAAAATTCCCAAAAAAAAAAAAAAATAGATGCAGTGTTTCCATGATGGAGGTTGATACTTATGTGTTTATTTTAGAGATTTTAATGTCACTCTATGAAAAAATATTCTAGGAATATTTTAAATTTGAATTTATTTTTTGAAGAGTTCGTATAGTTAAATCACAGTATGTAACTAGTAGGAACTACTACATGATATTGAAATTTTTTTCTTGAATTGGTTAGTCCATTTTGTCGAGTTAAAGAGGGCTATTATAAGCTATATTAATTAATTAATTAATTAATCAGCTTCACGCTGTATCCCGCACACAGCAGGGTAGGCAGAGGGAACCTAGTGTTAAGACACTCCGTTCCCCACTTTCTGCCAAATTCTGGAGGCATTGGGTGTTGAGAACAGAGCGAAAAAATGGAAATATAAATTTAAGTAAATTATATTAGTAGTTTCGATATAATCTACTCTACCTGCGGTCAGAGTTACCTCATTCTAAATGGGCTATATGTCATACAGAACCTTCAGTTTTTGTAATTTTATTTAATCATTTCTACAAAGCGATGGAAACGAACCTACAACTATCGCACCTACATTCAAACGCCCATTATTAAACCACGATGGCCTCAAATATGCCTCGTATTTTGATCTGGAACGCAAATTTCATGCGAATTTCGATCGGATCTCATCAATAATTATGTCCTGTTCAACACTACTTATTTTTTTCAACCATTATTCTGTTTTATTACGCCACAACTGTATTTATATCGGGATATTTGGTAAATGTTTCCGTGAAGCCATGAAACGTACACAAATTGCTCTTTAGAATCAATTTTCTTGTTTACACTGAATTATGGAAGTGGGTATTGACTACCCATTACTTAGATTATGTAGGGTTGTTCGTGTAATGTAATCCTTTTTTTACTTATCTCTTTTAGTTAAAGTAAGGAAAAAGAAACTGCTGATAAGTACATCTAACATGCTGTATTTTCTTATATTCTTACTTCATTTTTTGAAAAATTTACTCTATGTTATATCCCGCATTTTACAAGGTAGGGAGAAAGCACCTAGTTCAAAGACTTTTTCTCTCCTTCCCCCCAAATTTTTGAGACATTGCCTGTTGAATGGCGTTTTTTTTTCGTTTGTTTTTTTTTAATCAAACCCGTAACATGAGTATTCACGGTCAGATGCTGTGCTGTTGCGCCACGACGGTGTCATTCCTTTTTTTTTTAGATTTTAAACTTAAACAAAACCTATCAAATATAACGGCTATGGATTCATCTACACTTTTTATTTTTGTGACAATAAAGCGCGGAGCTACATCCCATCGTTTAACTAAATTGCAGTCTAAGGTCCCAGTCGCGGCGCAAGATCAGCACACACATGCTATAAAGTTAACAGGATGTGGATTCGATTCCCATTCAAGAAGAAATTAAATTGCAAAACGAGGAGGACGGAGTGTCCCCATCTCCTTGGTTGTCTCTGCCTACCTTGGTCCATATATTCAATGAGAACTGTCAACCCTACACGAAAAAAAATTCTACGAAAATTATACAAAAATCACGATAACCAAGTTTTCAATTAAGTGTTGTATTTTTTGTAATTTATTATTTCGCTCAACAATTTCGTGCGAACGTGAAATTCACGTTTTAAATTGATTTAATGAGAGTGTAAAAATTATATGGTGCCATCTTTTAATGTGTGTACAAGTACATACATACAACATGTATGATTGATAGTTGTAATAATTAATATGTATTTAGAAAATTACTTATTACTTTATTAGAAAAATACTTATTTAGAAAACGTGTTTCCTAAGTGTAAATAACACTTTAAAAAATGTTTAAAAAAAGTTGTAATAATTCTTATATTGTAGATATAAGGTTCAACCAATTCCTTTGAAATATTTTCTTCTAAATTGTATATTAGGTTATGTTTCTAAGTATGTTCTAAATTATACTGAACTTTTTGCTAGATTTCTTTAAAATTCTGGTAGATTACAATATAGATGAGCACTAAGAGAGAGCTTTTACGTCTCAAATTTGTAAAATGTCGTTGGTGAAGATTAGCACAGTACAATTATATAAAATAATATTTTATTTAAGTTTTCTTTCAGGTTCACATTGCCTTATAGCAGGGTAAGTAGAGGGAACCTAGCTTTAAGACACTCCGTTCCGTACTTTTCGTCGATTTTTCGAGGCACTGCTTGCTGAGTAAACATTTAGGACCTTGGGTTTTATTTCCTTTGATATACAGAAAATGTCGTAAAGCTGCACTTTTAGTGTTTCATACGTCAAAAGAAAATAACGAGTTCCTCATAGAATCTCTTTTTTGCCCATCTGTGTATGTTTATTTGTATAGACTATATACAGATATACGTTCCCTAGGAATGTAGAAAGTTGAGGCCAAAATAATATCTTGTTTAAGTAAAAGCATATTTTTTGCCGCATTTTGTATGAAATTCAAAACAGAACTGACAATACCCGCTGAACTACAACTAAAATTGATACGGAACTCTCGGTGGGAGAGTCCAACTAGCTTTTGACAGGTTTTTATTATTGAGCATTCCAAAACATAGTCTTTAAATGAAAAAATGTAAACAATATAAACCGTATAAAAAATCACGTAACCGCCATTACGGCAAACAATTTAATTAAGAAATAATAATTTATTTACTCATTAACATTGAAAACGTGATTATCTTTTTTCGTTTATTATTGTTATAAGTATGAAATTCGACATATTTTACAAATTTTAGCACTTTCAACAAGAATTTTAAGGGTTTTATTATTATATATAATGAAGTCTGGACAATATTTACACTGTACTTGTACTTATATTTATTCATTTTTGTGTCTTATATTTTTCTTCTGTTTTTCATCAAAATTATTAATACAATAAAATTTTGGTAATTTAAGAAATTATATTAATATTATGATTGGTAATTAAACTTAAAATTAATTCAAATCTTAAATTGGAATTATCTGCAAAATAAAGATACATTTGTACCAAAAATGTAAGACACATTTGTTTAAAAAAAAATATATACTTAAAAACAAGTTATTTTATAATTTCTATATCTTCACACGTTATATCTACAGCGGTGTGAAAGACAGCATTAAAAAATACATCCATAAAACGAGTATATACTTAATTATAATAATATACATACAGTTGAGTACGTCGTGGCACAGTGGCATAAGAGTGTGACTGGTAATGCCATTGTTGTGGGTTGTTTGGTTACGTTAGGAAATCGAACCAACAACCTGTGGCGTTTACAATCGTACGCTTGTGCCCCTGCACCATGGCAGGCCTAACTGAGGCCGCTGCATCAACATTTACATTTTTTTTTATAAAATATAATAAAAATAAAGAAAATGAAAAACAGAGAAAATATATATATTTTTTCATATTAGCTGTTTCAGGCAAATCCGCGACGGAATTGTAGTATATATTCTACATCTTGTTTACATCGCATCTTCGTCAATTTGCCTATAATTATCTTGATAAGGCACCACATAAAATATTTTGATTAAAACGCCATTTTCAGTGACAGAGCACAGACTAACTTAATTTTTAAAAGTGATAAATACTTTGAGGCCATGTTGGCGTAAGGGCACCAGCGTGCGACTGCAAACGCTAAGGTTGTGGGTTTGATTTCAACTCAGAGGAATGTTTTTTTAATCCACTCTTAACTAAGACGTTTCCGTTCCCCATTTTTCGCCAAATTTTAGGGATATTGCGTAATGCGCTGATAGTGACGGAGTTCAACGCCGTGTTTGATATTTTTACCAGGATGAAGAAATGAAAATAAAACATTTTTACGAGTGGAACTCGAGCCCACAACCATATATTTTCACAGTTATTATAGTTTTTTTGCTGTTTTACATGGCTTATACCATTTCCACAACACTAAAGTGTTGACACACTCGTTTCCTCAATAACAAGTGATTATGAATGAATTATTTATCAAGTTAGCAACATTTTAGTTGAAGATTGTCGATTTCCTTTATATGCTCTTATCGATGTGCGATACGAAACTTAATTATTGATTATGGACAGAAAGTATGAATTTTTACACTTTATGTGAGTCGATATTATTAAAAAAAACTCCAACAATGTATGCAAATTATTGCGGTAAAAGTTTTTTTTTACCAGTTAAATTTTACACTTAATTTTCGTTTTGTGATGAAGTTGTAATTGTGTTATTTTGTAAAGAAACAATGGGTTTTTAACACAACACCCTTTTATTTGGTTGGGCTGTAATATAATAAAATCTAAGAATATGGATTTGACCACTTATAGATAAATGTATCCTCAAACTTGGCAGTTATACGTAACTTAGGCTGCAATACAATATAATGGTATCAATAAGCTGGTGTGACGATGGAGCTAGGACCTGAATATTGGGACTCTTCAGAGGTTGCTAGAAAGTTATTCGAGTTAAGGCTCATACAATTTATAGCCTCGAGCATGTTCTACAGCACTTGCATCACTTGGTGAAGAAGAGTATGTTTTTTAGTTTTTTTTTAAACTGACTTCGTTTTTGACTATGTATATATGTGATAAATACATATAATTATACTTTATTTTCAGCTTAACATCGGCTACTGCTGAACATAGGGTTTCATTCATTCCCTTATAGAGTTCACCATTCCGGTCTTGTTGCTGCTCATATCCATCCGCTGCCTACATCTATTAAAAAAAAATATATAGAAATAAATGATAATAAATTTATAAGTAAAGTTATCTATCTATCAGTTTCATGCTGTATCCCGCAGACAGCAGGGTAGGCAGAACGACCACTAGGTTCGTTCTCGTCGTAAGACACTTCATTCCCCACTTTCTGCCGAATTCTGAAGACATTGCGTATTGAGTGGCAGAACTCAACGCCGCGCTTCGCCTTGACACCAGAGCGAAGAAATGGAAATATAAATTTAAATAAATATTTCACCTCTTCTAGTGGGGATCGAACCCACAACCAGTCGGTTTTACAGTCACACTTTGTGCCTCTGCGCCATGACTGGCCTATAAGTGAAGTGTGGGTTCCATTTTCAATTGGAGGGATGATTTATTTTAAATTCTACCCACAATTAAGACGAATCAAGCTATTGAGTTCCACCACTAACACGCTGTGCTAGCCCTAATTCAAAATTAGGGCAGAAAGTTACACTTGTCGCTCCCGACAAAATTTTTATACAAAATTTCGTTATAATTAAAATATTATACATATATTTTTCTTTGTTTGTAATAAATTAGGGTGGCGTGGCGCAGTGTCGCAATGCGAATGCGCTACGGTTGAGGGTTCTCTTGGTTCTCATGCGGAATGAAATATTTAATATTTTCATTTTCTCACCCTGGTTTGGCGGAAATATAAATTTGGCGGAAAGCGGAGAACAGAGTGTTGGTTCACAAATTCCCTCTGCCTACCCTGCTATGTATGTGATACAAAATAATATACTATAAATATGATAAATAAAAAAAATACTCAAATCAATCCATAGATCCTTCTACAAACATATGTAAGTAATAATTAAAAGTTCAACATAACATACTAATATGATTAAAACCGGGCGCATGTCGTCACGTACTCTACACGACGCGACGCTTATTTATATTAATATCAAATTACAATTTATTGCTTTGTCTGTACGTTCGTGTTACAAGGGGCTCGTTCCCATTCTGTTATACGGCACGAATAGTTCAGTAGTTGTGGATGAATGGTTCTACGTTTCGCTTAGGTTAGGGCTTTTTTGAGGTCAGTCGAGGTCAAAGGGGTTTCATTCCCACTAGAGAAAATTAAATATACAATAAGGAAAGAAAACATACAAAAAAATGAACGTAGCGGGATTTGAACCCACGCCTCTTGGAACTGTGCAAGCGCTCTGACCAACTAAGCCATACGTTCTCATCAAGCTATGTTGAAATTCTTATATGCTTGTTACAACTTATTTATGTTGTTAGCATCTCTGTAGGGAGATTTTTACAAATTTCCGCTATCCAAAGATAATTACTTAGAATTATCAATTAGTGAGAAAGAATGCTATTTATTAAATATTTTTGAATAATTTAAAGTGCTTGGACGATTTCTAACGAGCGCGGGTTCAAATCCCGCTACGTTAAATTTTTTATATATTATCTTTTCTAAAAAGTATTTTTCTTTCCTAAGTGTGGAATAACACTTTAAATTAGTAATACTTTTTAAAGTGTTATTCCAAATTAGTAACACTTTCAGTTTCTCGCTCCCCAATGAATACATAATATTTGCAGAATTCGATGCAGAAAAAGGAAAACGGAAGAGTCTTAAAGGGGACAAAGTAACTTAACACTAGGTTCCTAAGTTATCTCTTTGCCTAAAAAAGAAAGGTTGCTTTTGGCGCAGCGGGGCTGCGTCTCATAGTGAACACAAAGGTTTTAGGTTCGATTACCACAAGGGGGAAAGATTACATTTCAATTATTTTCCAGCTCTGGTAACAACGTAAAGCACTGCGTTTCAAAAATTAGATAGAAAATGTTGAAAAAAAACCACAGAGTTAACACGACCCTCCCTCTGCTTACCTATATACGTCATACAACGTAAAACTAAGAAAAAGAAATCGTTTAGGCTAAAGGCAAGAATTTTATAAAGACAAATATATATATTTTTTAATTTCATAAAAAACCGTACACTCAGATGTATATATATAAATGTTCTTGTTTGGTTTTCTTATTTTAAGTAAGCTTTTGCTCCGGTTTATAATAAAAAAGCTTAACGTCGCCAAATAAAATAAAGAACAAAAAAAAATATAGTTTCATATGTCGCACAAGCGTGACACTGTAACAGTGACCATTTGAGGTTCGATTCTCACTCGGTGGAAAGAAATATTTATCGAGGCAAAACGCGGCCTTGAGTTGTGCTACTTAACACGCAATGATTCTATGATTTTTCTGCAAGACGGGAACGGAAGTGTCTTCGAAAAGGAAAGTGTCTGTTAACATAGCGAATTGCCTCGTGATTATTTTTATTTGAGCAAAGTGATATTGTTTTTGTATACCTATATGGTTTTGTATAATATGTTTTCTTAAAGCGATGACTGTAGGTTGATTTGCAGTCGGAGATTTTTTTTTCATTTCTTTGCTTTTGTAAAATATCAAAATTTCCATGCGTTTTGTGTGGCGCCGGTGTATGTTGCTTAACATACGCCGGCGCCACACAAAACGCATGGAAATTGGGGAACGGGGTGTATTAATAGTACTCGTAGGTTCCTTCTGCCTACCCTTCTATGCGGAAAAAAGGTGTCTTAAAGCTTTTGTTTATTATGTGTACGGTACAATACTTAAAATTTTTAAGTTATTTGTTATTAGTACAGAACATTTCCGCGTACAGTTTTTGATGGAATTAATACACAAAATTAATGTTTCTCGTTCATAGTTTAGTAATAAAAACCGTGCCTACTGGTTTCACCATTCAACAAGGAGGATTTTGGCAGAAATTAAAAATAATTCTGTGCAGCAATTATATAATGCACCTTTTTTATAAGTTATATTATAACATTAAGAAAAAGGTTAAGGCTATTTTTAAAAACTTAGACTACGTCTCGAACAATACTTCAAAAAGTTTAAATATGTCATTAAAAATAAACAAAAAACGATATTATGTAGAATTTGTCGAATTCACTTACTATGTTATATGATCGTGATCAGGATTTTAAAGCAATTTTTAACCGACTTACCCAATACGTATTAAAGCAAACACACATTTACGAAACTTTAGTGTCGTCATCCACAATATAATTTGAAGGTTATTTTTTGATTTAAATATTTTATATTTCGATTTAAAGATCAATCAAAGTTTCATCAAAACAAATTAAGTATTTATGATTTATATATATTTTTTTATGGAAAAATGATAAGGCAAACGAGCGTACGGGCCCCGTGTCAACAAAAGAAGAGCTACAGGTGCATTGCCGGCCTTTAAGGTGGAGATAGACGCGCTTTTTAAAGGACCTGGAAACACTGCCGTAGGTACGCCATTCATCAGTGGAAGGAAGTTCCTACGAAACAGCGCAGTAGTGGAGTGGGTCGGAGTGGGTGGGTCAACTCGTCCACTGTGATATCATCTGCATTGCAATGTATGGTAGAATTCTCTAACATGTCACTGATGTGCAGAAGAAACAGCCTGGGGGGCAGCACGCAGCCTTGGGATATTTCGAAAATTGGGCGGAAGGAGATGAGGCACGAGAGTTCCCAAGGTTCTCTCTCCATAAAGCTGTTTGAAGTTGTTTTAATTATATAAAATCACTTTTATAACCAGTAAGCCTTATGGTTTTCGCTATAGTAAACGATATAACGATCCGAACGTGTCAATGAAGCCACACTTATGTTATCTCCCAGAGTTATTACACTAACAGCTAAGGTGAGAATAATATATATAAATTGCAAGATAAATACAGGCAGGACTAATTTCGATCGATGTGTTTTATGACGCTGATAGCGGGTTCAATTTTATTTGAATACATAAATACATACTGTTAAAATTTTGTTTAAGAAAGATTTATTTGGTGTATTTTTTTTTTGTATTTGGATAACTTCAGTATTTTTTGTTGGGTTGCCAGTAAGAGTAATTGGTATATTATGAAAATTAATGATTAAATTATTTAGAAATATTGTGGCATTGTAAAAAAAATTACAATTTTTTTTCATATAATCTAATTTTCCTATAATCGTTATTAGTAGATTATTAATATTAATTATCCTAATTAATATAACATATTCATTAATATTATAATATTATAACTTGACGACGTGAAATAAAAACGTAAAATATCAAATTCGGGGCCATCGTTATTCTTCATATAGGAAAGAAAAATACTTTTTTAAAAACGTATAAAGAATAAGATTTCAACCTACCCCTCATAGAAACCGTCCAAGTGCTCTGACCACCAAGCTATGTGTTCTCATCAAGCTACGTCACAATTCTTATACGCTTGTTCATGTTGTCAGCAGTAGCGTTGTCTCCGTAGCGACATTATATAATTCTTCATCAAATCCCAAATCCTTAAACTTAAATAATTTTATACCAAATTTCCTAACTCAAAGGTTGTCTGGTAGAAATCGCTGATTAGCGATAAGACCGCCTTTTGTGTGTCAATTGTTTTACCTTTGTAGTTTTCCCTTCCCTTTTTTCCCCTTTCCATTCTATTTTTCCTAATGAGTAATTGTGATCAATAAAGTGTAAATAAAGAAATAAAGAAATAAAGAAATATTCTGGAGACATTAACGAAGGCGAAGAGGAAAATATTTTTATTTTCATCCCGTCAAATGAATTGAACCCAAAATCACCGTATGGACTAACACTCTTTAACTGCGCCACACTGAAGTTATATATTAATAATGTAAGACAAAATGTAAACCAATATAAGGGAGCGTGAGATAAAGCGTAAAGTCGCGGGAACGTATGCTATTAGATGAGTAATAACTAAACCAATTGCTTCACTCATAAATTATTATTGCCAAAGAATATTATAGCGAAAAACAGATAATATTGTTAATAGCATTAATTTCTTTCCGATTTTAAGATATTGCTTGTATAGTAGTGTTGTTCAACTTTGTGTGGTTAGTATAAACGTTAGCTTCGTCCGTCGTGGTCGTGGTGGTGCAGTGGCACAAGTGTGTGACTGTAAGTAAACGCGACGGTTAGGGTTCGTTTCCCGAGGAAAGGAAGAAAATTCGAGGAAATGATTTACATAATATTTTTACTTCTTCACTTCGGTAGTATAATAATATTGTCATGGTAGTTATTTCACACCTCGTACAGTTTCATAAAAATTGTACAGTCTCTGCCTAAGCATTTCTGTTCCTTATTTAGTCTTTGCCTAGATTATTATTATATGCACAAATTGATTCTTGCGTCCGTGTTATTGATATTCAGGTGGGAGGTGCCAATTTATTCACTTTTAATTGGAAGTAAATAGTTTCCACAGGCTCTGAAATGTGACCTAAGATTTATTCTTTCTTAATTCATTTTTTTTGTTTTGCATTTAGTGGAGAAAGCAAGGAGAAAGAATTTAATACTGTCATAGAGTAATAGCACATCGTCTGTCTGTAACCATGACGATTGTGGGTTCGATTTTCATTCAGTGGAATGAATTGTTTTCATTTGCCTCGGGCAAAAATTGCCTCGAATCTGTAACAAGACAAAGTACGACGTTAAGTTTCCCTTCACAGCATGCAATGACCGAAAGTAGGAAAAAAGTATTTTAAAACGCTAATTATGTATGAATAAGCAATCAGATATAATTATAACCAAGGGTACAGACCAAGAGTCCGTACTGGTATAGTACTAATAAAAAAAATATTATGCTTCTTTTTCGTAACATGATACATACGAGATATAATATGAAGCTTGGAAAAATGTTTAGAATATGGGGGCGAACGTTTGTGTTTCATAAGGTGATATTTAAAACTAAACGACACGAATGAAATGATACACTATAGAAGTTAATATTATAAAACTGAGGAGGTACTTTGCTTAAACACGCTAATCTCTAGAAGTACTGATTCCAATCGAAAAATGTTAACGTTGGATAGTCCATTTACCGAAGTAATCGGCTATAGGCTATATTATATCAAAGTAATATTTTCGATGTAACCCACAATTGTGGAATGACCTACCCGCGGCAGTGTTTCCAGGTCGATACGACCTGGGTACCTTCAAAAAGCACGTCTATCTCCACTTTGAAGGCCGGCAACGCACCTGTGGCGCACCTCTGGTGTTAGACGGGGTCGTGGGTGGTGGTAATCACCATTAGGTAACCCGTGCGCTCATTTGCCTTGTCTTTTTCCATAAAAAAACCTGGTCAGAATTACCTCAGGCACATAGAAGACGTCATGTCTTCATAACTCTTTCTTATTTTTATTTGACCACACGGACCGACGCCGCATGTAAAAGCTAGTTTCTAAAATTTCTCAATACATTTTGAATATTTATTTAGAATTATAGAACATCCGTAGGCATGTTATATTATTTAAGTTGATGTTAATTCGTGATCGCCCAAAGGTAAAGTTAAAATACCTAATAAATTATTTATTGGGCCTCCATGGAAAATCAAATTTTTCACATTCGAAACATTATGTTAGGAGATTATTGAATATGTCGATGTGTAAATTATGTTTTTAATTAGTATATTTATATTTCTGTTTGATTTATGACTGCTATATATATATCGATGGTGTAATATAGTGGTAATCTTAGATGGTTGTAGTTTATCATATATTCAAATCGCATAAGTAAAAGCTAAAAGCATTAATAAAAAATATAAAAGAATAGTTATTATGATAAAATTGTGCTAAAGAGGGACAAGGACTGATTTCACAGATTAATAACATTATATTGCTGTAACAATTATAATTGTATTGAGGCCAGTCGTGGCGCAGCGGCACGAGGTGTGACTGCAAAACCGACTGGTTGTGGGTTCGATCCCCACTCGAGGAAATGAAATATTTACTATATTTCCATTTCTTCACTCTGGTGTCAAGGTTAAGCGCGGCGTTGAGTTCTGCCACTCAACACGCAATGCCTCCAGAATTCGGCAGAAAGTGGGGAACGGAGTGTCTTAACACTAGGTTCCCTCTGCCTACCCTGCTGTGTGCGGGATACAGCGTGAAGTTAATTTAATTATTTAATATATGCCACCACCGTTCCACGCTGCATCTTGTATGGTAAGCAGAAGACACAAAGTGCTAAGCGACGGGAGCGAAGAAATGACATTTAGTCATTTAGTGGGAGTCGAACTCACAGTCTGTCGCGTTCACCGTCGCACGCTTTTGCTCCTGCGTCACGATTGGTTTTCAGTATAAACTGGGCTTTGAATATTTATATTACTTGTAATAAAATATAATTTAACCGTAGATAGATAACCATATTTCAAAGCACCTTCACAAATTTCATCTCCGTTTTCTGATATGTATATACTAGGGCTATAAATGTGATATTATGCATTAATGTATTTATTAAAAGACTAAATATATGAGAAACATTACAGTTTCTTATGAAAAAAAAAATAACAAAACAGCGCACTTCCTACTGTATAAAACTTTTAGGAATCTCTCCCTCAGTTTTATAATTTATTATGTAAAGTTTTCAAAACATTTTTTTTATTATAAATTTCAACTCGTTTTTCTGATAAATATCCAAAAGTTTTACCACTGGTGAAGCCCTCATCTCGTAGTATTTGGCATCAATATATGTACTTTATTTTTTAGGAAACTTTGCAGTCCAATCTCTGAATCCCTTCATATCTCCTTTAACGATAATCTGCGTCAAATTGACGAAATGAATACTGCTCTCTGTTAGTCAGATCAGATCAGAGATAACTCATGAGTTGCTAGAAGCTTTCTTGAGGTGTTTGTATCATTATAACAAGTATCACTGATTTTGAATTATAACTTTTACGTGACTTTTATTTTTTTTATTTATAGAGTATTTTTTAACTGGTTTTCGTTTTTTATATTTGATATCTTATTTTATATATTTTTTTATATACATTAATACTTAAATATATGGACTACAGTACATGTATATGTACTACAGTATATGTGCAAAGGTTTGTTTTGAGTTCGATATTTTGTTTTGCTACTAATATCTTATGATACTACTTAATATCCTTACTTATACTTAATATCCTACGATACTATTATTAAAAAAGCAATGGGCAAACCGGAAATAAATGCTTTTTTTTATAGTAAGATAAGGGCCGAGTAGACACAGTAGACCAAATGTATTCTCTATGTACTGTAGGAAGAAAATAAGTAAGCATTATTGTATGAAATTATTAGTATAGTCGCATAAACGTTTATATCATTTACTGCTAGCACATTTAAATCAAAAGAAAAAAGCCAAAAAGTTACAAAAAAAATTATGAAAATGCATACCGTGGAACTGTCATCAGCATTTAAGAATAAACGCTTAAAATCTCCTACTTTGAACAAATATCATCACAAATATGCGATGAGATTTTTGAAGTATGTTGCCAAAAGATGTGCCTTGTACATCAGAAGACAATACTATAGAGGCAGTAGTGAAAAAATATAATAATTGCATTTATTATCTCTATAAAAAAGGGCGGATACCAAATACAAGATCAAAAAAGTCATTTGCGGAGAATTGATATTTGCCAAAACTGTTTCTGGGTGATTTATATGTTTCTGATATGTGTAATATATTCTTATATTATTTTAATAATATAAAATTGTAATTATTTAAAAAAAAACTTTTATGGAAAAAGAACTAATATTCTCAAGTTTTTTTCTTAATTTCTTGAAGATGTTCAAGTTTACCTTTTTTTTTTAAATAATAAATAATTTTAAATTCATTATTTGTACTTATTATTATTTGTACATATGTATATATGTTTAACATATATAAAATATAAAAATATGACTATCTTTCTAGATTAACATTATGTTGTTGATTGTGGTCTATATAAAAATTATTAAAAAATATTATGTACATTTATTCTTAAAAAAATGTAAAGACTACATTTTCCCAAAAAAATAAAAACTTACAATAAAGTCACTTCGACGTACGAAAGGTGAATATTGACGAAAGTCTTGCACTTACCGAAGCGATATGGGTGTATTTTGTAAGCTCCAATAGCCACCAGAGATGGCAGGGACGGCCCGTTTGGTGACGCAAAGAATCAGTAAGTAATACAGATTCTTAAAAATTGATTATGCCGATTCGATGTAGGTTATCTAGGGTTAATGTTATTACTAGAACTCGAAATTATGTAGATACATATTTTTCCTACAGAGTAAATACTTTGAAAGAAAAGAATCTTAGAACAAGAACATCTATAATGCCTATTAAAGTAAACAGCTTCCCTTTACATCACATAGTTCGATATCAATCAGTCGTTTGAAGTCAGTCAGTGGTCGTAGATACAAATCTACGAAAGATAACTGCAAGTGCAAACTATGAATGAATGGTAAATGAAAATATTTCACACCACTTTATTCTTGAAAAAGGTAAGTCTTGTGTCATAATGATGTATGATATTGAATTATTAATGGATACAGTCAGTTAGAAGAGGTAGCGATTTAATAAAATGTCTTTCATGTGAAAACATATTTTGTATTTTAAGACAAATAGGAAATTAGGAAATATATCTTAGATTTACTTTTATATATTTTTAATCATTATATACATATTACTAACTGCCATTACTTACAGTTTTATCTGGGTGGAAGTAAAATTAAAAATTCTATTTTGTCCTTTTCTCGCAAAAATTTATAGAAATCCTATCACTCTTTTACTAATTTACATGCCAAATTTTGTCAATCAGAAACTCATAGTAACGTTCACATACAAAAACATAGTAACGAATTATAATTATTTCATATGCATATAGATTAATGTCTAAATAGCTAGAGCACAAAAAAATATGGGCTAATTTAATTTAAACTTTCATGAAAACGTTGAAATATCATAATATGCTGGTTTATTAATAGCATTTCTTACTAATTACGAAAATACTAGCAATAAATAGAGGTAGTAATATCGCTACTCCCTCACAATTTGAACCACACTTCACCATCCTTAGATCAATAGCATACCAGTTTAGAATTGTTTTTCTGTCTTCGCCAAGAACCCGTTCCTATAAAAACTTCTCTAATTAAAAAGATACAGTGTGACGTTACAAGATAAAGTTGATGTGGTATCATTCGAGTCATAAGTCACGTATACTTTAGTTAATGTTTTTACTATTGTATAGTTGACGATAGTCACTATCGATTAAGTTTTTTTTTGTTCGGCTCCTTTGGTCGATCAAGTTTTTTTTTAAATTTCATTTCATAAATTTTGTATGGTTGAAATCTTAGAACCAACTCTTGTAAGTGATAGGCTTTAAATAAATATTTTTAAAGATTGAAATAATAAATAGAATATTTTATATGTTTAATAATAATAATGTCTTTAATAATATTGTTTACATTCATGGTTTTATAACAGCGGGTAGTATAGCGGGTAGGGTATACTTTGTATATTTTTTTTGCTGCAATATTTATTATTATGATTTTTTGTTAAAAAATATTTTCCATGATAAACAAAAGTAAAGGAAGATAAAATAGAAACGTGGAAACCCTTTTAAACATCATATGAAAATTAAATCGGTTCACGCTGTATCCCGCACACAGCACGGTAGGCAGAGGGAACCTAGTGTTAAGGTAGTTAGGTAGTAATAGTAAGTAATCTATAACCACCATAGTATAAAACCTTAGTAAGGAACACCATGAACTTCACACTATCTAGAGCTATAAAAGTCAATCTATCCCAACATTTCTATACCAAGAATGCCAATATTTTATAGCCAATTTGTACGAATGTTCATAATAAAAGGTATGTAGTGTTCATGTTCCTCAGATTATTACCTCAGATCTAATGTTAGGCTATAAAGTGATAAGTGAAACAAGAAACTGGAAATATTTTTAATTAATTTTCTTTTATTTTATTGTTATTGACTGTGTGATATGAATGTCACATGTTATATATGAGGGAATGTAAGTTAAGACACTTAGTTTTCTACTTCTTCACGCTGTGTGTGGTAGCAAAGGAAATTTGGGAACCTAGTGTTAAGACACTTCCGTTCTCCACTTTCCGCCAAAATTTAGAAGCATTGCGTGTTGAGTGGCGGAACTCATCGCCGCGTCTTGCCTCGTTATCAGAGCGAGGAAATTAAAATATTAAATACTACAACTGTCGAGTTTACAGTCGCACGTCTAATATTTTGATTATTTTTTAAATGTCCACACTAATAACAGAAAAATATTCTTAGAAAACGTATGAAACGTAGCGGGACTCTAACTCTCGTCTCCTTGAAACAGTCAAACTCTGACCACTATGCCATAATATGTTCTTATCAAGCTGCGTCGATATATCGTTGCTTATTGTTAAAAACATTTCTTGACATCGCTTCAGTTCTTTTAAATTATAGCGATTTTTTTGTTATTGTGTTAGCTTGCTAGTTTTATTATAGAGAAAAAAAGAACTCTGTTCTAGTTGTAAATATTAACATTTTTTGTTTTATATGATGGTAATTAATGACACTCTAGTTTAACTACTGTAGTATTAACTACTGTATTGAAATGATCACTGTGAAGGAAAGCAGAAACGTGAGGTTAATGCACTTAATCATATTAGCTTATCAGCGCCAATGGGTGAAGAAGGAAGAGGTACTCCGTCCCTGAGGAATCCCAAGCACTGCTTGGCTGTTGTCTCGAACCCGGGCTATACAGCAGTCGGACGTACTGATGAAATATAATGTTATAAAAAAACCGGACAACGCGAGTCGGGCTCGCCTACCGAGGGTTCCGTACTACAAAAATTAAGGGTTGCCAGCTTTTTCTGAAATTCAAGCTTAGCTTAGCCAGAGCCTTTTCATCTGATACCTCACTTTCACACTAGCGGCTTTCATACCAAATTTTGCCCCCTTTAAGACTATTATTTTTTGATTAAACTACAAATGTATTGTTTTCAATTTTTTTTCCTGAACTAGTAGTACCTGTAGATGTAGCTACCAAATTTCATAATTTCAGGTCAACCGTAAGTACACTTTAATTTTGATTCCCACTGTAGTGCCGACATACGTGTTTTTTGCGATATAAATAGGCATATCTTTTTTAAAAGTAAATATGTAAATAAAATAAGTAAATATGTAAGTAGTTCTTTTTTTCCTTAAAAAGTATTACATAAGTAGGTACTTGCCTCAAAACTTTAATTCCAACAATACTTTTAACACAAATCAAAGCTGCTACCTTCTCCAACGAACAATGAATTAAAATCAATACTTATAAATATCATACTAGTACATAAAAATATATTAGTACCATAAAAAAACGCACGAAGGGCGATGAAACTCTTAATATAATAAATCAAGTCCACATACAAAAACATTACTCATATATATTTACGATTATTTAATTGGTATCTTATGTCCAAGATATTAATTACAATTTATTACCGTTTACGTGAAAGCCGGTTAAGTATAAACAAAATAAACACATAAATTTTAATATGATATTAAAAAGAATTAAATATAGATATGATTTATTCTAGATCGTTGCAAGAATGTAGAAATAAACAAATACTACGTTTTTATTATTTATTTAATGTAGAACTGCTTATGGCATGACGGCCAGAGAAAACCTTGAGTCAAGACACTCCAGTTTTGTTTTCCGCAATATTGAATGAGATACAGAAGCAGCTACTTAGCACGTCAGGGCAGCAATTTCCATGGAGGCTAATCGTGGTGCAGGGGCACAAGCGTACGACTGTAAGCGCGGCAGGCTATGCGTTCGATTCCCACTCGAACAAAAAAAAAAAAATATTTTCATTTTCGGACTCTGGTAACGAGGCAAAGCGCGGTGTTAGGGGAAGTTATCTTCTCCAGACCTGATCAAATTTAAAATGACCTTGCTAGTGCTACTTTTGAAAAAAAAAACCTAAAATCAACTGATGACAGTTTTAGATAGGCTTCATTTTTTAAGAAGATTATAGTGAAACTTACCTTAGCTGTTGTACCTATAATTACTACTTTTACTGCGTACAAATTAACTCTTAATCTATTCCGGGACAGTTAGTTCGTGTGTTTAAATTATTTAAAAAAAAATGTTTTATGTGAAATCGAACCCACAAGGATCACGTCTACATTAAGACGCTCTCACTTCACCAAGACAGCGTCGACTTTAATTATATTCTATATTAGTATATATAAAAACTAGATATCTAATGCCCTTTAAGTAAATAATTTATATCATTAAATAGGCATATATCACTCGAGACTAATGTATACGGTACTTGGAAGACAGTTAAATTACTCTTTTTGTGCAGATATCCTTTGAAGTTTCTATACATTTTCTATATTTATCGTTATATATACTCATATATTTTTAACATATATTTTTAACTTAAGCTGCCCGCTGTATCGCTCATATAAAAAAATAGATAATATTTGACAATTTACTATTCTTTTGTCACACGTTAGTATCGACTTGCCCAAACTACCTAAGCCGTGGTCGAAATCATATCATATCTGTATAATATAGTGAATTTTCAATATTAACTAAATACCTAACATTAATTAAACATAAAATTATTTTGTTTAAATATATAATACATCCTCACTTACACATTAAAAAAAATATCAACGACTTAATAAAAAAAATACATCATAGACATTTAATTAAAGTTAAAGAAAGCCTTAATTGAATATATCGCATCCGCAGTCCAATAAGCGGCCGTCTCATTTCGTTTCCAATTTGGCAAATGTCAATACTTAAGTGCCATAATAAAATCATTTTTAAACGGTACCAATATACACTATGTCATGATTTTAATATGGTACTTTTATGGAAATGCCAATCATTGTTCATGATGATGATGATATCTGCCATTATATCGATATGTATAATTGAGGTAAAATTGTTGTAAATTGTACTCAGAGTGGTTAGTTAATTTTAATTTTTTTTTTTTGATTAATTTGATTTTAGACGTTCAACCTCTTTGCCAAGAAAACTACAAAATTGAATAAGATTTAGGACATCATTCACTTCGAATAAAATATAATCAGAGGCCTTCGTATGCCAGCACGAGTTCTGACCGTAAACGCAACGGTTATGAGTTCGGTTTCCGTTCGAGGGTGTGCATTTTAATTATATCCTCGCTTCGGTAAATAAACAAAGCGCGCCGTTGATTCTGTCACCACATTGTATCGAAAGTAGAGCGTTGCGTGGTGAACGAAGTATCTTAACATCAGGTTCTCTTCGCCTACCCTTAATTTTTAATATCTATAAATATGAATTTTATTTGGGCAGAGAAATGAGTCGCTCTAAGCTCTAAGTAAATATTTCATCTCCTCGTGTGGGGATCGAACCCACAACCAGTCGATTTTACAGTCACACTTCGTGCCGCTGCGCCACGACTGGCCTCAGTTTCACATTATTGGAGAATATTTTAGACACTTTAAGGAAATAAAAATAAAATCATTAGTAATACGTATGCATCATCATACATTTAAAGAATTGTCATGACAGATTTTACGATTTTGCATCGCGATTTTTATAACTTAAAAACATTTATGTATCTGTTACGGTTGTTACAATTGAAAGTGATGATTTTATTATGATTATAAAAAAAAATATAGCATTTTAATGTAGTTCAATAAAAACACCTTTTACATTTAGTATTACTTTGTGTTTTATTATATTATAAATTGGTGATAATATATTTGTTAAAATATCTTTTGTATTCTCTCAAATACGGGTGTTATGATGACTAAATTTTGTTTGTATTTTTTGTATTTTGCAATTTGTGGCCGCCGTGGCGCATTGGTTGAATGAGTAAATTTCAATTATTTTAATTTTAACGTTTTGGCAAATAAAATGTGGCGTTGAGTGAAATAAAAATAAAATAATATACTCCTTATTTTTACCTTCACAGTGGATCTTGTATAGTAGGGTGGGCAGGGGAAACTTAAGAACTTATTGTTTGTTAAGATACTCCGTTCCCATTAAGACACTTCCATTCCTTAGTTAATAAATCAATACCACTATTTGATAAAGAGAAAATTTTATCTCTTGAAAATATCAAACCTACAAACACAGCGTATACAGTAATATTTTTTACTCATATATTAAACCAAATCTGTACCTTTATATAAAACTCTCCCGTTACTGACTGACAGACAAAGCGCTTATGAAAATACACTGGAGTTAAAAGATTAGAATTTGATATGTAGATTAGGTAGTGTAGGAGAGCACTATTAGAGATTTTCTCCAAATTCCTATAAGAACGAGAGAAAACGGAATTTTCTATTTTACGTTCTAAAATCCATACAAACACACAAAATTGGGTGAATACTAGTATATCATATAAGGTCTATTTTTCCTATATAAATGAAACTGAACGCAAATACCCAGCTAATTCCAAGCCCATTCATCTTAGACATAACTAACCTAGCAAGGCTGTGTTCGCCCAAAGGACTTAAAGATAATATCACCGCTTTACTCAAGACTTGCCGACTATAATCTGCCAATTGTATGTGATTTATACGTAATATTAACGAAAACTTGTTATACATTTGAATAGAGGAACTTTGGGTTGAATAGAAGTGATTGGGTGAAATTCTTTAAAGATATCCGAGGGATGTGGGTTCGATACTTGGTTAGTAATATTGTCTAATTAATTTATAACGCTTAAGAAATATATGGACTTTTAATACAAATTAATAGAAACAGGCCGTCACGGCATAATGCGCACAATGTCTGAGTGTAAACGTAACGATTGCGAGTTCGATTTCCATTTAGAAAATGAATTAATTATTTTTATTTTTTCGTTCTGGTTACAATATAAATCGAGGCGTTGGATTCTACTACTCCACACGCAATGTTTCAAAAACCGATCGGAGAAATACATTGTTTCTCTTTTCGCTGCTATAAGTGGTATCTTAAAAATTCGTAAAACACATTTTCGGGAGCGATTTATCAAAATAGAAAATAAGGAAATGTAGATCGAGCGGGCGAAGCCGTGAGCGGGTCATTTGTATATGAATAAATAACTATATATCTGTCATCAACTCTCCGCATGACGTCGGAGGCACGTTTCACTTACATCTAATATCCACTATTCAAAGTTAAAATCTTTATAAGCTGATCAATAAAACCATACAAGAATTACTTCTTGCTTGCAATTCTAATGTATTTGAATGAATTTCTCTCGTCTCATTGGAATTGAATCGGCATTTAAGTTTTAAGTTTCTTATTTATTAGCTGTGAAAACGTCTAGTCCAAATACAGATGGTTTTTAGGATTCCGTAACGGAAAAGAAAAAACGGAACCTCATATCATAGGATAATTTTGTAGTTAGCTTGTCAGGATCCTTGTTCTAAAGAATGTGTGGAGGTGTCAAGCTGAATTTAATATTAAATATTCAAGTCTACAGGAACACAGAAAAATCCTATTAATAATAATAATAATTTAAAACAAAGAAAGTGATGGAAACATATTTTTATGCAGTTTAAATATTTTACAAGAATATAAGAATTATAATTCAAAATCGTAACAAGCAGACATACAGAGTAGCGTTTACAGAAAAAAAAATAGTATATATTATTTGTACTTCATTACTTACAAAATGAGTACGAAAGTCCGCAAAACTAAATTTATCAACTTTTATTAGTTGTCATTCTTATTGATTTGAATTATGAAATTGATATGGAATCCTTGGTATATGAATTCAACTCGCTCTTGATCAGTTTTTTATATTTCGACCATATATCGGTTATTTGCTCTGTTGAATTATGTATAATGCCACTTTGTAAGGCGAAAAGTTACGCTAAGTTTACTAAGAAATGAGCTTTTTGCTTCCAAGTATGATATTATGTATTGAGTGCTGTCTATGTCTGATGTTACAATATCAAAATTAAATTAATTTAGCGTCACGCTGTATCCTGCACACGGTAGGGTAGGCAGAGGAAACCTAGTGTCACTCCATTTACCAATTTCCGTCGAATTCTGTAGGCAATGCGTGTTGAGTGGTGGAACTCAAAGCCGCCCTTTGCCTCGACACCACAGCGAAGAAATGGAAAAATAAATTTAAATAAATATTTCATTTTCTCGAGTGGGGATCGAAGCTACAACCAGTCGCGATCACAGTAACACTTTGTGGTTTCTTACAATATCAAATATTATGTTATTTTAATTTGTTATATTTTAAAATATTTCATCGTATAAATGTTAATTGTATTATATAATAAAACCGATCAAGTGTCAGTCATACTCGTGCACGAAGGATTGCATACCATTATCTAAAAAACCGGTTAAGCGCGAGTCGGCCTTGTTCACTGAGACGCCCTCCTAAAATTTGACTGTTTAAGATTTCCGGGCACTCATTTTGTATGAAATGCAAACTACAAATATAAGTTTGTATTTTTTTTTCTACAAAATAAAAAAAATTAAATTAAATTAGCTTCACGCTGTATCCCGCACACAGCAGGGTAGGCAGAGGGAACCTAGTGTTAAGACACTCCGTTCCCCACTTTCTGCCGAATTCTGGAGGCATTGCGTGTTGAGTGGCAGAACTCAACGCCGACAACTACAAAATACTTTTTTATTATAATACTTTTCGGAATTTTTTCTTTATTTCTATTGTAAGGTCTTCGTGGTAAATTTCATGAAATCTTTAAAGGGGCTTTTAACGATGAATGGGAATTTTTTTCACAATATTAATTACTACTGCAATTGAAAGCACTTTAGTTTTGTTTGGACTAAGTTATAATTTAGAGCGATATGGTTGTAAAAATATAATAATTATGTATACTTTTTCAAATTCAAGATCTGATATGATATGATCTGATATTGAACAAATGTATGACTAAACTATCACTCGGCAAAACGTGGTAACGTGGTCGGTAAAGCGGCAAAGCGCGGCGTTGAGTTCCACCACTCAATACGCAATACCCCAAGAATTCTCCCCCAGTTTCTGTTCCCATGTTCCATCAGTCTAGTCTACCATATTCGTGATACATGTCATTCAGGAGCTGAATTGATTGCAGTGCTTTCTCCTATCAGAACAGAGAAATAAAAATCCATTAGCAACTTATATAAAGAGTGCAACTATTCTAGTCCTGGTTTCATTATCAAACCAGATCGGTGATAACCCATTATTGTATTATCACCTAAACTACGTATAGCTGCCAAGTTTCATAATGGTACAATATAACTATTACAAGTGTATCAAATTAAATTTCTTAAATTGTATTACATACATAGTTACAAATCAATCTAATAAAAACGAATTTTTATTACACATCGAATCTAAAAGAATCACGTAAATCGATTCCGACATCCACAATCGATTGAAAGCCTTTTTTGAAATCGAATAAAAAAACGAGCACATTTCCAACAAAACGCCACATCTCCCTCCTTTAGCCTACATTAACTCTAGATAAGCTGACATAGAAATTGCTAAATTGTAACGTCAGCATAGTTCATTTGATTTATATTCAGGTTTCGTTGATTTACTATCCGCCTTATAGTCGATCATTAAAACATTTTAAACATATTATAGGGTAATTTAAAAGAAAATCCACTCGAGTTGAATTCAAAAGGGTGGAACGACGTTATTTATGTGAATATTTTAAATTATGCATCGGTATTGTTATTCGTTTAAATATGTAAATTAAGCTGAAAATATTAGTGCAATTGTGGATTTGGAATACTCTATTTATTTTTGAATGTTGAAACGTAATGGCGCGTGGGCACAAACGAGTAACACGACGGTTTTGGGTTCAATTTCCACTCGAGGGAATAAATTATTATTTATCAATTATTTCATTTTCTCGCTCTGGTACCATAGCGGCGTCGAGTTTCGGTACTCAACACGCGAAAATTCGGTGGAAAGTGGGGAACGGAGTAACTACTGATGCCCTCGATTGTATTAGAAAATTGTGGTAGTGCGATGGCTGTGGGTTGGTTTCTGTTGTGGTTAATTTCGTCTGCAAATGTGCTCTCTAGAAATACTCGTACATTCTATACTGATATACTTATTTAGAGGAGAATCATATCGATGTGACTTTCAGTTTTCGAGTAAATTATGATAGAAAATATTCGAACTTACATACACTTACGAAATTTAGCACATATTTTTAGAAGTCTAAACAGATAGATCATCAATATACTCGAATACTGAAAGTCAAAAAGAGATGATTCTCCTTTAGAAAGTATATCAAATAGTATCCAATTTAACAATATGACATACATAACAATTATGTATATATACAAGCTCCTATTAATAATATGTTTAGATTTAATTTTTCTGCTCTCCAAAAATTGGCACAGCAGAAAGAACTAGGTTCTTGGTGTTGAGACACTCTGTTCTTCACATTCCGCCGTAATTTCTATATATTTCATGTTGAGTATCGGAACTCAACGCCGCACTACCAGAGGCTAAACAGGAAAATAATTTTAACACAATCATTCTATCAATAAGGGATTGAATCCACAACCACTATGTTCAAGTGCTCATCAGTCAGACGCTTTTCCACTAAACTGCACCAAGAACCATAATATTCACTCAATCTTCGTATTTACCAGCATTTAAAGATCATCTTGCATAGATTACACACCTTAATCTCACTTAAGGACATAGAACAAGTAACATTTTGCTCATATCCTAGTCGTATGTAAATCTTGGATTTACTTATATGGACCAAATTAATTGTCCTCGTAAGCAAATAATTTGCGTAATCTATACTAATGCTATAAAGTTGAAGAGTTTGTTTGGTTGTACGCATTAATCTCGGAAATATTGGGTTGAATTTTTTGTTTTGGATTAAATTAAATTAGCTTCACGCTGTATCCCGCACACAGCAGGGTAGGCAGAGGGAACCTAGTGTTAAGACACTCCGTTCCCCACTTTCTGCCGAATTCTGGAGGCATTGCGTGTTGAGTGGCAGAACTCAACGCCGCGCTTAACCTCGACACCAGAGCGAAGAAATAGAAATATAAATTTAAGTAAATATTTCATCTCCTCGAGTGGGGATCGAACCAGTCGGCTTTGCAGTCACACCTCGTGCCGGTGCGCCACGACCGGCCTCAATAGTTTTGGATAATCTATTTATTAAGCCTTTTGAGGTGTGACCTTGATGAAAAAGAACCATCATAGAAAAATATAGCAAAAATAATATAATATTATTTATTTACTTCAAATTACAAGTAAATGATAAAAAATACATAATTATTATAACAACAATAATCGCATTAGTTTAAAAATGTGTTGCATTTATGTAAACGTGATAGTTGTCGTTGCGTTGTGGTGCGAGATCGAGAAAATTATGTGGAAAGTACGGAAAGGAATATCTTAACACTAAGTTGTCTATTTGTATTCGGTTACAGGATACAGTGTAAAGCTAAAAATATGTAAGTAGACTGAAGCTAAAAATATATAATATATGTAGACTTAAAATTATGAAGTTGGTACAAAGAAATTTGTGGGTGACCGACTCGCACTTGACCAACTTTTTTATATATAACTATGGACCAAATTAATTGTCCTCATGTGCAATCAATTTACGTAATCTATGATATTTTATGTTTGCACCATTCACTAATAGGTGTATCGCTCACAATAGCAATGCAAAGACAGGTAAGTTCAAAGGTTATCTCTTCGGATGCGCCTACTTTCACCTTACGGGCCAGTTTAATGACAATATTCGGATAAACATACATACACTTGAATTTCCACCTTAACACCAAAGAAGTAAGGTAGTTCAAAACGTAAATATAATATTGTAATTGTATTTCTACTTTATGATGTTCCAGTGTAGCGATGATTATTTTGTAATAAGACGATAAAGTCAACGCGTTCCGTTGTAAAATGTGAAAAGGTACATGTTGGAACCAGTTCCAATTTCTATGGATATGTTGTAAATGGATGAAAAGTTAAGCTACTGATTTTATATGTGACTAGCTTTTGCTTGCGGCTTCCCCGTGTGTTTAAATAGAGCGAGATTCGTATCGTGATGTAATATATACATTGAAGTTTTACGCTGTATCCCGCACATAGTAGGTAAGGCAGAGAGAATTTGGGAACCTAGTGTTAAAAAACTCTGTTCATATTTCGTTCACTTCCGTTTCCCACCTTCTGCCTCTTCTAAAGGTAATTCGTGCTTAGTAGCGGAACACGACGCTGTGCTTTACCTCGTTACCAGGGCGAGGAAATGAAAATTTTAAATACTTCATTCTCTCGACTAAGTATCGAACCTAAAACTACGTTTACAGTCACACGTCACATGCTGGTGCGCAACGACTGGCCTCATTTACCTTGTACCAATAGTTCCTGAGATCAACACATTCAACTAAACAAATGATTCAAGCATTTTAACTCTTCTAACTGGGTTCTATATAAAAATAATTAAAACGTAAATGTTTTTGAATCTGCTTATCTTTGATACAGCCCAAATGTATCATAAGCTATTTATATGTTTTTATTTTGCCAGATCAATATTGTTTATACCTCTTTTTTTTTCTTGAATCTCTTATTTTGCAAATCGTGTTAAATAAGCGTATGTAAAGTATTATTATAGGTTTCAATTTGAAATTCATCTTTTTTCATATCCTATTCCCAATTTTTAACTTCATACTTTTAAGCTGGCCAGTGGCCAGAGGCCAGTGGNCTCTGGTGTCGAGGTTAAGCGCGGGGTTAAGTTCTGCCACTCAACACGCAATGCCACCAGAATTCGGCAGAAAGTGGGGAACGGAGTGTCTTAACACTAGGTTCCCTCTGCCTACCCTGCTGTGTGCGGGATACAGCGTGAAGCGATTTATTTATTATTTTATTATACTTTTAAGCTTCGAATGAATCCAAAAATATAAATTCCATATCACATTTATATATCAAATGAATATTTCTAATATACTTTTAACATATTTATTACAAAACTAATATAGCAAACTATACAATATAATTTCATAAAACCAAAAACTCCACTATTTCAGAGCTATAAAAGTCAACATTATGAACTGATGCAGAAATCCATATATACGTACTCTTAAGCCCATATAATATATAACTAAAAGTGAAACGACCGAACAATCGAGGAGAAATGCTCCTCCACCGATATGCGTCGTAAATAACAAATTTATCGCGCACCGCGAAGAAACCAAACCTGTCGGGATTGTTAAGTAATGGTCGGTAATTAAATACTTTTGGGCTTCTGTTCAAGTCGCATTCCGTTGACTTGTCGGTTGTGAGGGCGATGTTTAGTCTTATTTAAATTAGACTGATAAAGATCTAAGTGAGGGTATATTGGAAATCGATTTTGTTCGGTCATTTGTTGTTTTTAATTCATGTTACAAGTGTAAGATGGTACTGGAAGCTATGGAACTTCGATATTCATTTATTGGAAGGTTGATATAAATACTTTTTAATCTATGTTCAGGTTTTTAAGGCTTCTAACAGGTAAAATCTGAGAAAAAAGGCATATTATGATGACTGATGGAACGTATCGTCACGTTCAAGAGTGGCTCCAAAGTCAACGTTGTAGATTCGACTGTCGCCCCAGGGCGAAATAAATAAATAATAAAATAAAGCCTGATGAAATATAGATAAACAGATAGATAATTCAAAATTAATTTTTACTTATATATAATAACTGGGTTACAAAAATTCTAAAAGTCACACTGTTAATGTCACACTTGAACAATTCATCGCGACCAACTAAAATATAATAAGTACAATTTATATATACAAATATGCACTTGGACGACATTTCGTATTTCGTTAAAATAGTTTCTCCAAGACATCTTTAAAATTTTATCACCAAAAAAAAATTGCATTCATTATTTAAAGGCCGATTTCCTGATGTCGTTTTAAAAGTAATTAAAAATTTAAATAGGTAATTATTTTATATAATTTATATTATAGGTACAAAAAATAGTAAGTGATCTTGTCTTTATACACTGGCTTTCGTATGACTGACTACAAATCCATGGTCGATGGAATTAAGCCACAGAAAGATTTGCTTATACGTATACATTCTTTAAATCTATTTTAATATTATAAAGCTGAAAACTTTGTTTGTTTGAATGCGCTAATCTCAGGATCTAATTGAAAATATATTTTGGACTCCGATAGTCCATTTATCGAAGAAGGTATATTAATTGTTTCGACGTCGCGAAGTTATGAGTTATAATACTTCAGGTTTTTAAAACACTAATTCATATTTAAACTAGTAACTATTAGGTTAGTCACATACAATTTCAATTTACGGCACAATTGCATATTAAATATTTCATTCTGACAATGGACTCAAAATTTGGTAGACTTTTATGGAAGCCATTTAAATGTATGGCCTCGACACGACAGAATTAAGATTCGTATCAGAGATAAAAAAGAGAAAATATTATCTATCACTGCGGAGGGTGCACCTTGAACGGGCGAAACAGTTAATTAACAAAATTCGCTTTGTTCGAGACACATAAAATTTTATGAGGATCAAGATCCCCGTATGGTGGCTTGGATCGTTTTAATCGTAAGTACTAGATGTGACTGGGGAACTTCAAAATGTTTTATTTTATTATTTTAATAATTTTAACTTTCGTATTTTGTTTTGGAAGTATTTGTGAGATAATAAAACGGCCTAAAGGAATTTTAATATCCTTTGTCTGAAATTGATCAATGAGACCTTGAAAAATTGAAATGGCTTTCAAAATATACGACAATTTGGCCAAATCGCTCGGAGAAATTTATTATTTTCATTTACTCGGGTTGGCAAGACAGAGCCTGGCGTTGAATTCCGCCAACTAGCACATAATATCTTAAATTCGGACGAAAAGTAGAGAACGGTGAATTTTGGCAGCATGGTTATCCTTCTTATCTAAATTTTATTATTTAGCAAACCCTAATTTAATCTACCTTGATACATACAGAGAAGTACAAAAACTTGATCATATATGTTGAAAATTACTATTGTTGTCCATTCCACATCTTTACTTCCACGTTAACAGAATTAAACATGCTGGGCACAAAAAAAATTGGAGCAGGACAAGTATGGAAAACACTCATAAAATTTAATAGGTTTTCCGTCAAAAACTACTTACGTGAGTCGCCTTCTGATAAACATTTCAATTTTTTATACTCATGCATGTTAATAACCAGTAAAATGAAACTAAATTGAGGTTTGCTACAACTGATTGCGACAGTATATCATTTTTTGCCGGTTTTTTTAAACAATTTTATTTCAACTTGCATTTTGTTAAGATTTATGATGTATTTTCGGAAATGTACTGAGGTTCGTGGGTACTTAATGTATTATAGTGGTCGCTCCAATTCTACGATTGGTTTTATAAGTGCATACTTTGTATTACCAGACCGGATTCGAAAATAATTAAATTTAATTCCCTGAGGAAGAGTCGAACCCACAATTATGTTTACAATCAGATGCTGTCCCAATACGCCACGATGGCTTATATTTAAAGTATCTTTGAATAAATTAATAGAGAGTCTTTAAGAACTTTTCTTTCTTGCAAAAGGAAGTAAAAGATGGTATGGACCATAGATTATCGATTTGTACTACATGTATAATTTTGACAAAATAAATATTGAATGGCGAATAATGGGCTCGTACATTACACAAACGCATTTATAATATTTTTCTAGAAATATTATAAAATTGATACACTAATCTCAACTGAGCTCTGGTTCAAATTAGATGGTCCATTTATCGGAGCAGATTTAAGGTTATATAACACGCTAATTGTTAATATGTAACACACTATATCTACAGTGAGAGTTACTTCGGGCACTTAGAATATGAAGCGTTCTAGGGCCATATAGGTTTAACATTTTTTATAGTTTCACGATGTATCTGGCACATAAAATGGTTAGCAGAGATGACTTCTGAACATAGTGTTACGGCAGTCCGTTCCCCATTAATACCCTTGAGGCCTTGCCTCGTTACCAGAACAAGGAAATGAAAATAATAAATAGTGAGAATAGAACCGAGAACCGTCGGACTTACAATCGCACGCTTGTGCCACTGCGCCACGACAACATCAAAGTCTCAACATTTTTACCTGTCCCAGTGTAACTTTTACTTTTCCATTTGACTGCGGGACAAAGAGCAAATAAAAGCTAATATTGAATATACGTACTTTTCGTACGGTACCTAAATTCTCAGGTACGATACCTAAATTCTCAAGTACCGCACTTTGTCAGGTACTCTTATGTTACCGAACTGCAGGAAAATGATTTAACTAAAAATTAAATTAAATCAGTTTTACATTGTATTCCGCATACAGCACGATAGGCAGAGATAACCTAGTGTTAAGAAACTCCATTCCCATTAAGACTTTCCCTTCTCTATTTTCCGCCGGATTCTAGAGATATTGCATATTGAGTGGCAGAACTTAACGCGGCGCTGAGCCTCGACATAAGAGCGAAAATATTAAAATATTAAATATTTCATTTCCTTAGGCGTAAAGTGAACCCACCCACCCACCTTTCTCGTTTATATTCACAGTCTGTGCCCCTGCGACTGGCTTCAATGTAATTTAACTACTAAACTACTAGTGATTTAACTACTAAAGAATATTGTAATTTGAACTCTGTTATCCATTTCTTATTATCATATATTTGAGTGTCAAAATCCAATGGATATTATATTGTCCATAATGATTTCAGACATTGGACTGATAAACTGGAATGAACGCTTAACGTGTCTTCCGAAAGAGGAGGTCATCTACACACCCATCTTACATTAAACCTGGTTTACCCTTTTTGTAATGCTAATTAAGCTTTGCTATATTAAATTAATTCGTTAATTATACTAAATTGATTTTAGCACTATTGATATGCACTTTTAGCACTATTGATTAAATTTGATGCTTATGGATCCTTATGTTATAATGGGAAATACTTTTTATTTTCTTCAGTTTCACTGTTTTTCTCTAATATAGCAAGATAGGTGACATCACTATGTAAGGTTCCATAGTTTCCATTTCTAGGTTTTCTAGTGTTTTTGTCTAGTTTCAAGACACTAGGTGTTAACTCTATTATGCAGACATTTGGTTTTTTCTTTATATTTAGGTATATTATTTATCTATTCAGACTTCCCTTTAATTCTTTTTGCCTATAACGTAAAGTACCAGAGATTAATTAATCCAAAAAAAAAAGTTACGGTCTCTGCATTTCTCTTTCGGCTCGTCCACTGTCTTTAACCTCTTGCTACATGAGCACCTGAGGGGCTCGTGCCTTTTACGTGACCTTCCTTCAGTATCATTGACACTGTGTAATACATATTTGTATAATTTTCCTATATATTAAAAAAAAACAATCATCGTTAATTTTGAGAGAAAAAATATTTTCCATTTATATAGAATATTTCAATATTATGAAGTTATGTGAGATTTATCTCGTGTTGTGTTATTGGTTCCGTTATACGTGCGCGTAGGTTGTCATAAATCAAACGAGGGAGACCTTTTGGACTCGTCGCGTCGCGAACTTCGAAAGTTGATCGCATATTGAAAATAATAATACATGTGATGAAACTTCTGAGTTATTTCTTTGGAAAATCTTTTTTTAATGTTATAAAACTGAAGAGTTTGTGTGTTTGTACGCGTTAATCTCAGGAAATATAGGATTTTTTTTGTGTTGGCTCGCCTATTTGTAGAGGAAGTCTCAGAGGCAAAGAGACAGGTAAAGGCTATGCTAAATAAAAGTGGGCACTCACTAAGACCACTAATATTTTGAAATTTACCGAAAATTATTTACAATTAGAGTATAAGACCATGACTTTCTTGACATGGCTATGAATCTATTCCATTGGGAAAATATGATTTAAATATGAAAAAAGTGGAGAACGAAGTGTCTTAGTACTAGGTGTCCTGATTTGAAAAAATATTTAATTCATACTATTTTTAGTGAAGATATCTTTATTTCCACCATAAATGACACGTGCCAATTAGTAGCCATTTCGTCATTTATACTATACTAAATTAATCCTCTGCGAATAACCCGATAGTCCAATGAATATTACGTAGAATATATATATATATATATATATATATATATATATATATATATATATATATATATATATATATATATATGAAAAATGTAAAATAAAAATGATACATAAGTACTCGTATTTTTTTAATGCGTTGATTTAAAAACTTATTTTTTTCTGTTCTTCAAGGGATCGTAGACCTTAATATTTGTTATTAATATTAGGTTTGGAGGCATAGCGAAGAGAACAGAAGATCGGGATTAAAACTGGGATGTGAACATCGAAGTACCTCAACACTTTGTTCCACCTGCCTGCCCATTCTCAATATTCACTTAAACCTACACACATATTTCGCTTAACATTAAGTTTTTGGGGCCAGTCGTGGCACAGGGGTTTAACCATACCACTGTATTTTTAACAGGTTGTAAGTTCGATTCTCACTCGAGGAAAGGAAATCTTTGATGATAAGGCAAGGAAGTAAAAAAAATTATTGAAATATATATTCACATTTTAACTACCAGTTAAAATTAACTTCTAAACAATTAAAACGAGTAGCCACAACCATGCGTTAGTAAGACATAGTACTGTACTTACATTGACAACGGTATTTCACATTCCCATATTAAGAAAGTTATTTAATTGTGGAGCTTCTAGCCGCACGCGATCTTAGCATAGTTCAGACGGTATGACTGTAAGTATATTTTATTTTATTAATTTTCTTTTCTTATTAATGGAATTTTTAGAGGTTTTCGTAGCACAGGGGCACAAACTGTAAAATCGACTGGTTGTGGGTTCGATCCCCACTCGAGAAGATGAAATATTTATTTACATTTATATTTCCATTTCCGCCACTCAACACGCAATGCCTTCAGAATTTGGCGGAAAGTGGGGAACGGAGTGTCTTAACACTAGGTTCCCTCTGCCTACCCTGCTGTGTGCGGGATACAGCGTGAAGCTGATTTATTTTTATATGTCTTAATGAGGAACAGAGGGTCTTAATAGTCTCAGGTTCCCTCCTATTCCTTCCTTCCTATCCTATCCTTATATTATGCTATCCTGCACATAGCCTACACTGCTATGTGCAGGATAGCATAATATAACGTGTTTTATAAGTTTTAAAAAATATATTTTAGTGGTTTTATGTTAATGTTGTTATTCCTCTTTTTTAAGCTTCTCAGATATAAGAGATCCAGAATTTAAATTTACATAAAAATAGTAAATTATTATCGATGACAATAACAGAATTGTAGATCAAAGTGGTTCACCGGTACAACGTCTAAATAAAAAAAAATCGCGACGGTTGTTAATTTGACGGAAATACGGAGACGGAACGGACACGGAAGAACTATCTATGTTAATTTCCCCGCTTTGGTAACAAAAAGTTGAATTTGACGCTATATCTCGCATACAGCAGGAAAGGTAGAGAGAACTTTGTGCTAAGACACTCCGTCTGAACAGTACAAAATGCGGCGTAAAGTCCCCCCACTGAACACGTAGTCTTGAAAATTCGGTAATGCGTTAGAAACAAAGTGTCTTATCACTAGATTTTCTCCATCTATCCTGCTCTATATGGGATACAGTGTACTTAAAATATATATTATATAAATATTTTAATTATTCTCCCCATGCTCGTCTGACTAGCTCTAACCTATAGCTAGTCTGAACCAAAAGTGGTTATCATTTAAATCACCACAGCTGTGCCTTACGCGCACCTCATTAATTAGACGCCGCCATTAACAACATAATAAATAGGTTTTGTTCTATGTTTTTGTTATGTTTATTATGTTTTCTATTATTATTGTTAGATTAGGTAGTCATGGGTTCCAATCCTGAAATAGGTAATGGTTTTTTTTTTCAATTTCATTTCATTCCATTTCTTCGCTCTGGTGTCGAGGCAAAGCGCGGCGTTGAGTTCTGCCACTCAACACGCAATGCTTCCAAAATTCGGCAGAAAATGGGGAACGGAGTGTCTTAATACTAGGTTCCCTCTGCCTACCCTGCTGTATGCGTATATGTACTAAATCAATTTTTATAAATCTCTGAATAAAAAAAAAAGAATCATAATGAATAATTATTATTATCCATACAAAATTTACAATGAAACGTCATACAAATATATGACCGTGTGTCACAATCAATTAAACACTGTGCGATATTTTATTCATAACTTTAAAACTACCAATAAATCAAAGGTCACTGGTACAAAACGAAATTATTGAAGCATTACCAATATATTGTATGGATTGCCATACAATATGTTATTGGTAATTTATTCCATTATAGTACGAGCGCGGTATCAACTCAAAACACAGTGTTGTAAATGATTAAGTGGATGTATGACTTCCTGTCGCGTATGAAGGTTTTTTTTGTGTGTGGAGTGGCTTTTTTTTACAGATTAACACTGTACCCCGCATATGACAGAGCGACAGGGTAAATATAGTGTCAAAATACGTAATTCTTCGCTTTTCGCTTGAATTCGAACCGTTGAGTGTTGAACGGCGGAATTTAATGCCGCGCTTTGTCTTGTTGGTGAATTCATTCCCTAGAGTAGGAATCAAACCCACGACCATGGCGTTTACAGTAAGATACTGTACCGCCTCACTCACAATCTGAAGTATTGGAAACAGCCTTATGAACATATTTATATAGGCACAGTATAAATGATTTGGTAGCAGTAAAAGAGAAATCTTAGTGACACCCTTCATTGTTTTCTGTTCTATGTTATTTAGACTCTTAGAAAAATTTTGCAAAAAAAATTTATAATAATTAATTTTTGCTTATATATAGCGAAATCATCGTAACGTTGTGGTTGGCAAATTAGTTGTAGGTTTTATGGTACGATGGCACACGGCCTGGCTGATTAGCACTGCCAGTTTTATAAAGAAATAGGGAAATGGGTGATTTTTCGCGAGATTCTTGTATTACCTGAAAGATGGTAAAAAGACTTGGCCAGTGATGGACACAAGTTTGAATTATAGTTTTGTACTCAGTTTTTTTACAATAAAATATCAAATTAAGAAAACTGCACACCTAAGCAGTATAAGTAAAAAAAATGATTTAAAATACAAATCCACTTTAAATGAAACAGACAACAATATTTTATTTATATATTTAAATAAGCCACACAGAAAGCTGCCATTTAAAACAGGAAGGTTCTACTCACCTTCTAAACTTTGCTTGAGCTTTCATTCCTTATTCGGGTTAAGTAAACGTGCGGTTTCACTTTCATCAAACGTTTGTACAATACTTGACACGCGAGGACAAACAGATGGACTGTTTCCTCAGTGTGTACATGTGTGTCATATATATATATATATATATATATATATATATATATATATATAATGCGGGGAAATGAAAATAATTAATCACACCGTGTGGAAATCGAACACACAACGGTCGTATCGCAGAAGCTGCGCCACGATGGCATCAATTCAAGTATAATAACTTACATTCTTGTATAATAATAACTTACAAGTCGGGCAGATTCAATTCAGAAAAGTTGATATATAATAATACATTAGTTAGTAAGTTTTGTCTTATAGAATTCGAACCCACTATCCTTTTTGTCTTGATTTAAGTTAATTAATTTCAAGTACCTAATAACGTTTGCCAAAAACGGGATCGATCAATTTCAATCAGGACACCGCTATCGTTAACTTGTCGAGATATTGAAAAAATGAGCCCTAAGAATAATAACGTATGATAAATGAATGCGCGGGCGAAAGTTTTTTGCGTATTAATTGATTTCGGGTTCGTTGTACCTACGGGATGTATGGGTTTAGGGATCTCTGGTGAAAATAATGATTTTTGAATTTATTTTTTTTAAATATTTTTTTCGAGATTCATCCTGTATTGCGAATATAGCATGTTAAAATCAGCTTCACGTTGTATCCCGCACACAGCAGGGTAGGCAGAGCGAACCGAGTGTTAAGACACTCCGTTACTCGTGCGTGTTGAGTGGCAGAACTAAACGCCGCGATGTAGCATGTTGATGAGATATTTTATAGTTTTATAACACTTAGTTGTCTTTTTCGTTATTTTATTGATTAATTTAAAACACTTACTAATAGGACAATTTTTTCTTGACTCTATCTCGTTTCTGACTGTAAGCGCGATGGTTGTGGATTCGATCTTAATTTGAAGGTATGAATTATTTTTATTATTTCGCTCTGGTAGAGCAAAATACGTTAAGCTCCGCCAACGTGCAGCGTCTCGGATTCGGGGTTTCCCCCAACGGAGAATTAGACAGCCGACATTGTATAGACAGTACAGACACTGATTTCTCTTTGCCTTAATAACAAAAAAAGCGTGCTAAATAACAATATTAAATTTTAATTATTTACAGTTCACTCTTGACCAGTTCTGATTATTAATGACTTAGTGTTACATATACCTCGGCTTTATTTTAAATCGATTTTATTTAACATAAAAAAGCTTTAAAGCAAGAAGCTGTAGTAATTACCTTCAAAATGCTAACACATTTAGTATTTGTGAGTGAAAAATCACTCTGTTCTTTATTTTATTTTAGTGTGTAAGACTTATTTGCTACAATATATAGTGACAACAGCAAGAGCAAGTGTCTATAAACGCCGACACTGTGATTGTCTGTCCAAACCTATGAGATCGATTTCCTCTCAGAAAAATGAATTATTTTTAGGATTCCACATCCAAATGACCATATTATTAAGACTCCGTTGTCCATCCGTCCGTAAGTTATCTCATTAGGCTATATCTCATAAACGGTGATAGTTCAACAGTTGAAATTTTCATAAATGTATTTCGGTTGCTGCTATAACAAATAATTTTATTTGTATTTAGTTTTTTTGTGTTTTTTAGAAAACAGAATAAAATAAACATCTATTAAAAGGGGCTCTCAAAAATATTTTCATCATTCGTGTAGGAATTTATAATCTCTGGTATGTAAGAATTTAAAATCTCTCTCTTCTTCGTACGTTACACACTACTTCGAATATTTTTTTTTATATAAAATTTTACCTATCTTAAAAAAAGCCAGTCGTGGCGTAAGGGCACAAGCGTGTGACTATAAATGCGACAAGTTGTGGTTTCGATATCCACTGAAGATAATTAAATATTTCATATTTTCACTTCCTTATTTTGGCAACGAGGCAAAGCAAAGAAAAAAAAGTATATAAAAGAAATTGAATACTATTTAAGCTAGATTTAACCTTAATAGACCGGACGTGTCTTTGAGTGACAGAATTTATATAGTTCTAAATAATTTAAAGGCAATTGTTTCGTCCTCGATCACAGGTCTTACCTTATTTGGAAGCTATATATTTATAGTCAAGTTTAATTAGATATATTATTTTGAACGAAGATTTCTATATGATACTTGGTATTTTATTCTACATATACATAGAGTTAGGTTCAACTCAGTGAGAGGTCACTCCGTTCTTGTCTTGCTTAAATAGAAATGATTGTTGTTAATTATAATGAAAATAATTAATAAAAGGTCTCAGTAGCACAAAACAATGTAACAAAAATTTAATTTATAATATGATAGGTCTATGCAATCTGTTGCTTCGATTGCCAATCTTGACTTGCTTCGCTTATTGTACTTATTCAAAAAATATATATATTAGATATTTTTTAGCCTCATGCAGGGCAAGCAGGTAATCCAGTGTTAAGAGAATTCGTTCCCATTAAGACATTTCGTGTTGAGTGATGGAATTTAACACCGTGTCTTGTCTCTTTACCAGAGCGAGAAAATAAAAATATTACATATTTTATTCCCCCGAATGTCAGTCTCAGTCACTCCCACAGATGCATGTATGTAATGCTAGATAAAGGAACATCTTTACATTATATTTTCTTTATCTACTCTGCTATAAAATGGGTAAAGGATGATAGTGAAACTGATAAAAACCGGTCAAATGCGAGTTGAGCTCGCATACCAAGGATTCCGTACCAATTTCTGCATTGTATGTCAACGGGAAGTACAACTAATAAAAGTGAACAAATTTAATTTTACGGTGCTGTATTGGAATATGTACACCAAGCCCTTTCATCTGATACCTCACTTGAACTAGACGCTTTAATACCAAATTTTGCCCCCCTTTTAAGATTATTAATTTTTAGGATTCAATTATAAATATATAGTTTTCAGATTTTGTTCTGAACCAGTACTACCTGTAAATGGTAGCTGCCAAATTTCACAATTCTAGGTCAACCGGAAGTACCCTATTAATTTTGGGATATAAACGGCCATGTCTTTTTTTAGGTAAATGTAGAATTACATTTATTTTTCAGGAAATAAAGGGATCGTAGATCTAAATATACGGTTTAACATGGTAATTACCACCATAAAACTCGATATCTCCAAGCGTTTCTGAGATAAAGGCTCTTGGCAGACAAACAGACGGACAACAAAGATGGAATTAAATTTTTTTTAGCTGTATAACATATGAAATTATTTTAAAATAAATTTCCTACTTAATGTACTTTTCTTAGGTATCTGGTAATATTTTAACACTAAAGGCCGAAGGAAACTTACATATAAAATAACTCAATCGCTATAGATGTTGTTCTATTGGCGCTTGACATGTTAATTTGCTGCATACAGCTTTAATGGAATTTTTATGGTGTTGTTGGGAATGTTATAGGAAATTCAAAACAGTAATTACTGCAAAGGTCACATGTTCAATTACTGTAATATTTATATAGCGTACATGCTTATTACCCGACTGTGGCGAAGTCCATAAGGAGTAGTATGCTTTTATCGCGTATGCATATAAGTATGTATGTCTATTCCTTTGTTTCCTTGAAACTGTTAAACCATCCTTGATAAATGATATGTGGTTGGATTTGTCTTAATGGCACGCGTGGCTATACAAAATTAGTTAATGCAGTCAGGTTTTTGTTTTGTTTATAATTAGCTTGTGTTAGATCCTCATTTGGGATAATGTTAAAATTATTTTTATCAAATATCATCCACACTATCTGGATACGCGACACTCCACTACTATGCGGTTGAATAGGAACTTTATCCCAAGCGCCACGCAACTGTGGAATGGCTTACCTGTGGCAGTGTTTCCAGGTCGATAAGACCTGAGTACCTTCATAAAGCGTTTCTATCTCCATCTTAAAGGCCGGCAACGCACCTGTAGCTTCTCTGGAGTTACACGGGGTAGTGGGAGGCGGTGATGACTTGGTAACCCGTAAACTCCCTTGTTTTTCTATAAAAAATAGTCGCTATGATAAAGCAGAGTGCGGTGTTAAGTTTCTCCCTGGCACGCAATGTCACAAATTAGGACGAAAATTGGAAAATTCGGTGGCTTGATACTATGTTCTACAAAAAATATAAGAAAATAGTAATAATTATTAACTCTATGGAAACATTGCGAGATCTATTATTTAGAATAATTTGAAATCAGTAAAAAACAATAACAATAATAAATATTATTAATTTTGTTTGTAATATTTACAAAATAAATAAGTTAATTTTGTGTAAATTTAATTTATTATGCTAATTGAAATCTCCATACAGCTCTAAATACTTAAATGATAAAATTTAGCTCCTTATTTTTAGTTTAAATACGTTTAAAATTATCTTTAAGATTTAAAGGGTTTTTATCTACCGCAAATAGAATATACGAGACTTTAAACTAATTAATGATCCAAACGAAGATCTAAGCGGCAAAAAATGTATGAATTTTGTATTGTTGTCCACTGAATAGTGTAAACTTTTTTTTAATTTATTTTCTTGTACAATACTAATTATTTTAAGTTCTTTTATACCAAGTTTCGTAACTGTATGTCCACGGGAAGTACTCTTTTGATTTGACTTATTTAGAAAAGGTATAAAAATTTAGAAAACGTATACCCAAAGATAATTACTAAGAATTATCGTTTGGCAAAAGAGAATACTATTTTTTAAATATTTTTAAACATTTTTTAAGTGTTATTCCACACTTAGGAAAGAAAAATACTTATTTAGAAGCTTGATTTTTTTATGCTCTAAGAAACTATAGACCTGAATATTGGATATTAATTTTCGATTGATACCTCAAAGCAATTAAACCACTGAAGACATACAGTCTTGACTGAGGGATACACAACAAGAGATGTTATAAGGGTTTCGTTTTCTATTTTGATATGCGGAACCCTAAAAAAAAATATAATTATTCCCTCGGCTGCTTCTCATACCCACAAACTTCCCGATTACCTTCAGATGACTGTATCCCACTGTGTCACAATAGCATCAGCTAAACTATTATAAAATTACGTATAAAAAAAGAGTTTAGTTTTAAGAATTTAATAGTTTCAATATATCTTTAAACATTATCACAATTCTATGTCCAACAAACCTTATATAAGTTAACAGAAAGTCGGCAAATAGGCGACAAATTAAAGGCAAGCAAAAACACCGTATCCGGAGCGTAAACTGAATGAAATATACAGCGCTGAGCTAACTTTATGTATCTTAGTGTCTTTAGATTTGTCGAGTTGAATGGTTTGAGAAGTTATATTGGAAGTTGTTTCTTAGTAACTTTAATAGCAATGTAAGTATATAGTAGGATAAATACAGGAAATCTAGTGTTAAGATACTCCGTTCCTCACTTTCCGTCCAATTTTCAAGACATTGCGTGTTGAGTGGGCGAACACAACGTCGCGCTAAGTCTTGTAAGGAGAGAGAGAAAAAATATTCCTCTGAGTGGTAATCCAACCTACAACTGTCGCGTTTACTGTCAGATGCTGTGCCAAGACGACCTCAAACATTTTAGTTTTTGTTACTAGCATTGTTTATTAAGAGTTTTGATTTAAAATTGCATGTCTTTTATTCAGTACTTTTTTAGCTAAACACTGTACCCTGCACATAGCAGGCTAGGCAGAGGGAAATTGGGAACCTAGTGTTAAGGCACTCCGTTGCCATTAAGACACTTTTGTTCTCTACTTTCCACCTAATTCTGGAGGCATTGCGTATTGAATAGAAGAACTTATAGCCGCGCTTTGCTTCGTATATAAGTAATACATTCTTAAACTATATAAAAATCAAATCGATCCTTATCTTCATAATAATTCTTTAGATGGTAACAAAACCTTGGACTTAACTATAGTGATCTCTAACCACTGTACCAATAATAAGTATCTATATTTACTTGGACTAGGAATTCAGTTCAAAATAACACATTCTCCATGAATGACGAATTGACAAATAAAACTAGTCTTTACACCTCTCCCTTTACAATATTAAATCAAACATTACATTCTAAAGTCGAGTGTACACTAACAGTACAGTTTTTTTTCACACCGTATCCTTCACATAGGCAGTTTGCAGGGTAGGCAGAGGGAACCTGGGAACCTCATGTTACGAGACTCCATTCTTATTAATACACTTCCGTTCCTCACTTTCCACAGAATTCCGGGGGCATTGTTCAATTGTGGAACTCAACGCCACTCCTTGCCTCACTACTAGGGCGAAACATAAATATCAAAAATTTAATTGTTTCATTTAAAGTTATAAATTTTGTAAGAAGCGGACGTTTTGCTAACCCGACTTAGTCACAATGACTTTTACAATAATTTTTTACAACTAAAAACGTACTAGTTTTAGAGGAAAGCATCAATTGGATGAGCTAGTTTCAAAGGCATGCAAGATTATATTTATGCAAGATTATTTATTTATATAAATATAAGGATTTTTTCATGTTATTCTCATCGTATTCACATAATACTGCATATGTATATAGTATCAAACACGTTTTTTTAAAATTCCTTTTAAAAAACGTGTTTGATACTATATACATAAACCTAAATTGTATCACTATCTCACCCCCATGTGAATCCTCATGTTTTCTTGGTTTGGGAACACGTTCTATTTTTTAAAAGGCATCATTAAAAAGACATATTTTTTTATTTCNATTGTGGAACTCAACGCCACTCCTTGCCTCACTACTAGGGCGAAACATAAATATCAAAAATTTAATTGTTTCATTTAAAGTTATAAATTTTGTAAGAAGCGGACGTTTTGCTAACCCTACTTAGTCACAATGACTTTTACAATAATTTTTACAACTAAAACGTACTAGTTTTAGAGGAAAGCATCAATTGGATGAGCTAGTTTCAAAGGCATGCAAGATTATATTTATGCAAGATTATTTATTTATATAAATATAAGGAATTTTTCATGTTATTCTCATCGTATTCACATAATACTGCATATGTATATAGTATCAAACACGTTTTTTTAAAATTCCTGTATCACTATCTCACCCCCATGTGAATCCTCATGTTTTCTTGGTTTGGGAACACGTTCTATTTCATAATGGGCTTTTCTCATAATGGGTTAGTAATAATAATTAACGGGCTCATATATAATAGTTTATTATTTTATTAAAATGAATGAAAATTACAATTTAGTTTACTTAATAATATTTGCGACTAAATAGATATAAACCATTTTTTTTTTCGATGCCAGTCGTGGCGCAGGGGCACAGAGTGTGACTGTAAAATCGAGTGGTTGTGGTTTCGATCCTCACTCGAGGAGATAAAATATTTACTGACATTTATATTTTCATTTCTTCGCTCTGGTGCCGAGGCACAAGCGCGGTGTTGAGTTCCGCCACTCAATACGGAATGCCTTCGAAACTCGACGGAAAATGAGGAACGGTGTGTCTTAGCACTAGGTTCCCTATTTTTTATATATTTCCCATTGCTTATAAACAGCCTTTCAGCCAGCACTATGCCTTTTCCTGTCCAAAAACAGTAATGTTAAATTTATTTTTTTTAAATTATTTTTTTTTATTTTATTTACATTGTACAAAAAAATTGTAAGAAAACCTCACCCGAGAACCAACTACCATTTCTAAAATATATTAGTAAACACAAGTGTATTCAAGCCTTACATCATCCGAAATACCACCGCTACTGTAGACACAAACATAGTGTGTACGTGCAATATAAACAATATAATTTTCTATATAGACCACAGACAGTATATAGGAGCACAGTATATGGTTTTTACTCTACACGGACCCCACACGACGATCATTAGCGTAATAACAGCAGTATCGGTTTTATGTAGATGACTAATGATCTGTTTAATGTCACCAAGTTAATAGATTTGTACGGTGTTCTCACATTTATAATATGTAAGTACTTGCTGTAGTTGTTTAATTTGTTTTAGATTTAAATTTTTATATGGAAGATGTGAATTATTATATTTTTGCTTTTTGCTGTAATATTAAGGCACAGCGGCGTTGAGTTCCGCCATTCAACACGTTATGTTTCGAGAATACGGCTGAAAGTGGGGAACGGAGTGTCTTTATACCAGATACCCATCTGTCTGCTATCGCTATATGCAGGATACATTGTATTATTGAACTTGTATTAATAAGTTTGAAATTGTGCTAATATTGTCTTATAAAATTTATAATGAACCGTTGAGGCGCAGCGGCACAACGGCGTCTCAGTGTAGCCGCAACGAGTCCAATTCACATTCGGGAGAATAAATTATTTTTAACTTCACTCTAATTACAAGACAAAATGCAGTGTTGAGTTTCGCCGCTCAATAGACAATGTCTCGAAAATTGGACGGAGCGTAGTTTATTTTTTATCAACTACTACTACTTACTATTCCATAAAAAATGTATTGAACCAGTATCTTATACATGTCACTGCTTCCAAAGAAAAGTTTATAGCACATTCCAAAAATTCCCGCCTCCAGATCTTAAATGATAACGGAAATAAAAACACGTCGCTTTCGCGAGCGTCACGTTTTTTATTTCGAAGTAACCGACCCAAATAGGAATTTGAGAAAAAAATTGCGACAAATTTATGTAGGTATAGGATTCCACGTTTCGAAATCAAACAAAAGTTGTGTTTAAAATAAGAACAATATTAAAATAAGTTAAGAAAGAGCGTTGCCAAATATATATTTGGCCATCTTATTTTTTTTGATAATATGTTGATTATAAAAGATTGGATTTTTTTTGGCTTCACGCTGTATTCAACACGTAGCAGGGTAGGCACAGGGAATCTGGGAACCTAGCGTTAAGACACTCCGTTCCCATTAAGACCATGCCATTATAGTGGAAAAAATCGTAAGACATTTGAACCCACAACCGTCACTTTTACAATAAGATATTGTGCCACTGCGTCACGACGGTGACATACTTCTGTATCTTCTTCTTCTTCTGTAGATCGAAAACAATATAATTAAAATAAGTTAGTGACTATTTACTCCGCTCTATCTTGTCGTCATTAGATTGTTTCTTAATATAATAACAATATTTTAAAAATTTTATTATTATGAAAGCAAAAAATAAAAAAAAACGTATCGGGATTTGAACTGGCTATTCCAGAAAATCAATCAAGCGCTTCCACTTATAATACATACCGTACAGTTACGTAATTTTTTAAGTTATCTAAAAATATATCATACGAGTATACTTTAATCTTTTATCTGGCCATAGATAGATATAGTACAAGGAAACAAGTGGGAACTAAATCAAACGAGTGCCTGCTAACCGCTGTAAGCATCCCGTATGATTTGTGACACTACCGTACGTGACCATGTGCTCAGGGTTAGTTTACTGTAATATTTTCTATTTCTATAAAATTAAACATTTTTAAGGGTCTATAATTATTTGTGACTAATTTGAATTTAAATTAAATTTATTTGGTTCAATTTCCAATGGAAGAGCAAAGATATAATTATCTCTAGGTATTTAATTCCTAGGAGAGTCCAAATACTTGGATTGCCTTTTGCAATATCATTTAATTAATGTTATTTTGCAATTGCGTGCTGAGAGGCGGAACTAAACCCCACGTTTTGTTTGACACCAGAGCGAAGAAACGAAAATGTTTCGAACGAAAATCGCACCCACACCCTTGTGCCTCTGCGCCAAGGCTGGCCACGCATGGTTAAGTAAAAATTTATAAAAAATACAATTTGTTATTTTCAATTGTTATAACTATATAATAATAAGATAGACCTCCCGGACGCGCAAGGGAGCGCTGGTTGGATGTAGTGATGCAGGACATGAGAGCCAATGGTCTAACCACCCAGGGCAAGCAAAGTGGAATATATTAAGCAGGAAGGAAGACCCTGGCAACATACGCCGAGATTAATGCCAGGAGGAAGAAGAGATAACTATATAATAATAAATAACTAAGAAGTACGAAGTACACCATACACAAATCTATAACCGCTTATCGCTCGCCCAAGCACTATAAACCAATAGTCCTATGTCATCGGATGTCCCAGGTCGTGTACGTGCTCGTGCCCCCATTGGATTCGAACAGGTGTACCGTTGTGAACGTGATCAGTATCGCCTTTGTTTTGTAAATAATAGCCCACTAGTGCGTAAATTTATGTGTTGGTTAGTTTTCAATTTTATATTGTGTTTTCGTATTTTCGTTCTTTTTTAAATTATATAGGTGTTTGATATTTTTGATACAAATGAGAGTAGGCAGAGTTAAGCTAATGTTAAGACATTCCGTAGTCTACTCACTGTCCAATTATCGAGACATTGCTTATTGAGTAGCGGAACTCAACGCTGCGCTTTGGCTTGTTACCTAAACGGGGACATTAATATAATTCATTAATACACAGTTATAGTCAATCACTATCCCTACGCTTCGATGGTATCTTATTTATTGATAAAAATTTACTTATAATATTTTTAATAAACAACTATTTTTAACTTCAAGCTGTATTCCGCAAAAAGTAAGATAGGTAGAGGGAGCCTAAGCCTAAGTTAAGACACTCCATTCCCCACTTTCTGCCGAGTTTTTGAGACGTTGCTTGATGAGTAACGTATTTCGTAAAGTATTTCGTTCACCTGAGTGAGAGTTAAACCCATACCCTGCCACCTGCCACAATTATTAACATTTTTTTTTCAGCTTCACCTTGTATGCCGTATGTAGCAGAGTGTGCAGCAACCTAGTGTTAAGACACTCCCTATCCCACTTTCCGTCGAATTTTTCAAGGCATTGCGTGTTAAATGGCGGCGCTCAATGCCGCGATTGGCTTTGTTACCAGAGCGAAAAAATTAAAATATTAATGGATAATTCATTTCGCCGAGTAATTGTTCGTGCCACTGCGCCATGACTGGCCTCAACTAGATGCTTACATTTATAATTAAGGTATTCCACAGGTCTTGTTAAATAGATGCATTCACTACCCTATACTAACTTACTTCGACTTGGACTTGTAGTCTATATGAAATAATTGCAATCCAGTATGAATATTGTCAAAAAAAATAAGAAAGTATATTTTATCCCATTGGATGTGTCACACAACCCGCCGTTGTATTTGAATGTATAACGTCAACCATTTAGTGTTTCGCAAAATTTAAAATGTCTAGTATATATCAAGTTTATCTCGTCATCTGGTGTTGTTCACAGAATCTGCTTTAAGAGGCTGAGCACGTCGAATTTTGAAAGTGGGAAAATTATGTACGCGTTTTTGCCGCTACGGCGGCATACTCATATGTTATACGTCTTTCCGGTCCATTTTTGTAATATTTATGTATATATGTATGAATAAAATGAAAATGGTCGTCGTTTCATATAAGTTATCAATATTCTATATAAGTAAAGAAATTATAGTGTCCAAAAGTCTGAAGAGTTAGTTTGATAGCTTAGCTTATCCACTTTTAATATGGTAATAGCTGATGTAATAACGCGACCGGTGTGGATACACACTTTGAGGAATGTTTTTTTTTTATTTCTCCGTTTTGACGAATGGCGGAGTTGAATTCCACTACTCCATATGAAATGTCTAAACATTAGTTTCCCTATAACTTATATAATTTTGCCATACAAAAACAAGCGTGAAGTTGCTTTTTTAATGATTTTAGACATAAAACTGTACGATCCATACATTTTTTATACATAAATATTACATCGCATCCCACAACCATTTACCAAGACACGTGTCAACGGCTTCAAGCAGGTATTTCCTTCTTTTTGCTCCCAAGTTATCCGATCAAATAGCTATTTTAGCTTATAAATAGTTTATTCTATACGCGTAACATTTGGTCGCCCTATAAGGTCCTGAACCTTATTAGGTTACTTCTGATATATTGGTTGCGGGTGATCTGGATGTGTGGAATATGTATCACTTTATGTGTATATGTTTTAAATGGTTGTTTTCTGCTTGGTGCTTTTTTTTTTGGATTTCTTTTTTTTTTACTTTTTTTTGAGAGTGACAAATTATTGTTAGCATAAGTTACTTATAGTGTAGTAATAGGTGTCACTGTAATTACGAGGACGTCATTTGATATTGTTTCCATCATCGATTGTATTAAGTGACGGTA
>JAAIXJ010000005.1:500595-608832 GCA_013403705.1 Heliconius hermathena | reverse complement strand
ACTCTGTTAAATGTGCTGATGTCAGTGAATAATTTAATTTACTCATTCAGAAACAGCCTTAAATGTTAAATTATTGATTTGTAGGATTCATAATATTCTTTGTAAAATAACTGTATTAATTGCATATTAACTCCTGTACAGTTTTTAAATTAGTTACATATATTATATGAACGAACCAACCAAAAAATCTTTGTATTTACTTGATATTTCTTTCAAGATCGTTCTTTATCTCTGTGTTGAATTAATTACGACTTAATCTTAACTGTTATGATTTATGAAGGTAATCTCCACTAACAATTTAATTTTGTTTACTTTATTGTATAAAATTTTATATAATAGTGCTTCAAAAATATATATTTTTATCAACAATTATATAACCCAGACGTTTCGAATGTCATTCTTTAGCCAAGAATCGTACCAGCGCGCTATAATATTCGCAGGCAAACTAATGCCCTGAGTTCATTCAAATGACGATAACTTTTTTTTTAATGAACCGATTTTGATGAACTAAACTTTAGTAGTCAAGTTGAGTTAAAACAAAGTAATTGGTAAAATTTTCAAGTAAATCGGTTCAGTACTTTCAGAGAAAAATGTGGACAAAAATATCGACAGACAGACAGACAAGAAATTCAAAAAAAATCTTTTTGCTTTCTATTATTCTTTTTAAGTGTCCCTCTATCCATTTCAGTCAAAATTACTAAATGTACAGACAAAATATTTTTACTGTCTTATTATATATAGAGATTATGAGGCCGTCGTGGCCCAGGAGAGCAAGGTGTGACTGTAACGCGACGGTTGTGGGTTCGATCCCCACTAGAGGAATAAATATTTCATATATTTATTTCAATTTATATTTCCATTTCTTTGCTCTGGTGTCGAGGCAAAGCGCGGCGTTGAGTTTCGCCACTCAACAAGCAATGCCTTCAAAAATTCAGCGGAAAGTGGGGAATGGATTGTCTTAACACTAGGTTCCCTCTGCCTACCCTGCTGTGTGCGGGATACAGCGTGAAGCTGATAAAAAAAATATTATAAAGCTGAAAGGTTTGTTTGGTTGAACGATATAATCTTGGGTAGTATTGGTTCAAATTGGAAACATATTTTTCTGTTGGATTCAATTTATGGAAGAAGGCTATAAGGCTTATAAAATATTTTTAATTATTTCGATATAACCCAAAGTACATGCAATCCAAGTTACATCGCGCACTTAAAATGGTTAATATGTCCCTTAACTATTTTAGTGTGACGCCAAATATGCAAGAATCCTAGCGTTTTGAGTAGTGAAACTCGATGTTTCGCTTAGTCTTGTCACCAGATCAAGAAAATGAATATAATTCATTCCTCTGAGTGGGATTCAAACCCAAAACTGTTCGGTTTATAGTCAGACAGTGTGCAGCTGCGATATGATGAAGGTCTCTAAAAGTACATTTGAATTTGTTAATCAAAGACCTTCTTTGATGGACTTGATTACAATTTTTTTAGCTCCACGCTGTAAAGCAAAGTAGGCAGAGAGAACCTCTTATCTAGTGTAAGGAAGCTCCTTTCCTCATTAAGACACTTCCGTTCCCCAAATTCCGTCAAATACTTCAAGTATTGCGTATCGGACGGCGGAGGTGAGCGCCGATATTATATTATACATAATATTATTATAATCTCCTACGATTATTTGATAAATAACATAAAAATTTATGTGTTTTAAACCTAAGGGCGTTGACTGCTAACAAGGTGTGGTCATTTGAATATCAACAAGTCGAAGTAGTCTTACAATTTGTTCTAGTAATTAAAAAGTGATTCTTACTAAAGGCCTATAACGTAATTGAATTGAGGTGATTTAAGTTAGTTTCGAATAATATACTTTATAAGGTGGTAGTGAGAAATCGATACGGTTTTTGCTTTTTAAAGGTACTGAATATGTATGAAAATTTTTAAATTTATAAATTATTAATGGATCTGTATGTATGGATATGTTTTCATTAATGAACAGCAAATTGTAGATTTAGGTAGATTTTCTCGTGGGAACGATTTGAGAGATGGTTGTGGGTTTGATTCTTATGTTGGAGTATATATATGTATTTCTGTAATAAGACTTTCACTGTATATGACAATGTTTGACATAAAAGAAATGGGTTCGACTCCTACTCGTTAAAACGATTTATTTTCAATTCGCACCAAATCTGGAATTTGGGCGGAAAATGTAGAACGGAGTATCTTGATATCAGATTCTCTGTCTACCCGGCTATGAGGGAATAAGATTGAACCTGAAACTGTATTCATACACTAACACTTATCTAGATATTAGCGGCCCTCGCGGCTTCACCAGATTAAAATTGTTATATTATTATTGCCAAATACAATTTTTAAATAAATTATATTTTATATATTATATTAGTCTTATGTATAAGCATATATTTCTGTAAAGAACTTCATCTAATTTATTCAGTAGCTTTTATGTGACAAGTGAAATAAGCATCTATATGTTCTCACAAACTTCCACGTTTATAATATTACTAGCGCCTCCGCGCGACTTCGCCCGCTCGAACTATACGAATACTTATTTTATATTATTTAATTGTATTTAGAGAAAATTGTTGATTATTTTAGATTGATTATTTTACTGTTTACGCTTAAAAATTGTAATTTAAATATTTTGGGATTTTATTAGATTTTTTGCGTACAAAAAATTCGTTATTTTGTTTGTCGTATTTCCAGTATAAACAGTAGCCTATTGTTGTCCACAACCCTGTCATCATCATCTTTCAGTGGAAGTACCGTAAAAGTCGATCTAGTTGTTCCGGATGCCGGAGCCCGGACAGACAAAAATAAAGACAGTTCTTGATTATTTAATGAAATCATAGACAGACATTTGAATTTTAAATAAATATAAAGATAAAGTCAGATTTACTATATATTTGCTTGAGAAGAAATATTTAGAAGAAGAAATACTTACGGAATAGATTTAAGGCGACATTAGGAAATAATCAACGGCATTAATTCAACAGATCTAGATTCTATACGTAATTTACAACTACGACTAAAACTTGTGTCGAAACTCGCATTGGAACAAGGTGTTAATAGAAATAACTTTATCTATTCAAGATTTCACGTAGTTATTTGTAAAGATTTTTTTAGCTTTACGATTTATTGTGTGAGAGAGAGTTTATATTTATAGTGTTAAGATACTCCATGCCCCATTAAGACACTTTCGTTTCTCATTTTACTTAAGATTAGAATTACTACTTACATATTTCCATTTTACCACGGGAGCGAAGCAGCAGATTAAAGCTAGTAAATATATATATGAGATTTATGCCAGTTTAAGGTCAGTCGTGGCGCAGGGGCACAAGTGTGTGACTGTAAATGTGGTTGGTTGTGAATTCGATCCCCACTCGGGGAAATTAAATATTTAATATTTACATCTCCTCGTTCTGGTACCGAGGTAAACCGCGGCGTTTAACCGCTCAAAACGCAATATCTCGAGAATTCGCCGGCAGGTTGGGAACGAAAATGCCTTAATGGGTGCAGTTGCCAGGTTCCCTCTGACTACCCTCCTATATGCGGGATACAGCATAAAAACAATTTGACAAGGCTAAGCACAGCTTTGCCAAAATTGCTAAAATTATGTCTAAAAAATGCAGGTTATGTGCAAAGATAATAAAAAAGTTTAAAACGACGTAAAATTTCCAGCAAATGTGTTTCTTTTTATTATAATTTTCGTATTTAAGCTCATTTTATTAGCAGGTTGTTATAAAAATCAGTTTACGAGGTACTTGACGTGATGTCTTAAGTTAAGGGCGTATTTAATTAAGGTGGGGGAGCTTTTTTTAGGAAAAAATAGACTTTTTATTTCCTATAAATGTATTCTGTATTACTTACGACCAGAGGTACCTATTTCAAACTCAGCTACTAGTTTCAGGCTTATTAAAAATTATAATTAAAAAAAATAACTTGTTTTTTTGCGTTATATTGTAGTTGAATCTGTCTCCAGAGAATGTGGAAGCTTAATGTAGGACTAAAACTACTGCCAGGTTTATGTAACTTGATAACTTTAAAATATTTGTCATTATATTGTATTGGCCTAATAAAATAAATAGACGAGCTTCATGAAATGCCCCGCACATAACATGGTAGGCAGAGGGAACATGGGAACCTAGTTTTAAGTTACTTCAGTTCCCCAATTTCCACCGAATTCTGGAGACATTGCGTGTTGGTGGTACTCAACGCCACACTTCGCCTTGTTACGAAAGTGAGAAAATATTAAATATTTCATTTTCTCTAGGTATGGAACCCACAACCATCGCGTTTATAGTCATTCACTCAGATAGAAAAACAAGAAAGAAATTATCATTTTATCTAAAGAATAACAAAAAAGAATGCTTGCACCTTAAGAAAAAAAATTAAGTATCATTAAACACTACAACATACATCATAAACGTTTAGTTTTACATCCTGTTTATAATATTATCTTTATTAAGTGCTTCTGTCGTAAAGTCCCCACTGAATTTTAATGATTTTTTGTATGACACATTAAAAATGATTGTCGATCTTGAGTTATTATTTGCCGGATATGGAGAAGTTATGTTTTTTTTTATACAAAAAAGATTTCGTCAATGAGCTTTTTAGCTTCGCGCTGTGCATAGCAGGGTATGCAGAAGTACACTGGGAACCTATTTTTGGAACACTCCGTTACTGTTAAGACACTTTCGTTTACCAATTCTAAAGGCTTACTTTGTCAATTCTATTCTACATTTTAATCTGCAAAAATTGACACCTGGAATGTTAAAAATAAAAAAAGAAAAACTAAATGTTGTTTTTGTTGATTCGTAAGCTTCTAAGTATGAGAATAGTAAAATTGAGATTTCATTACTTAATAAAGGTAAGTCGTTGTTAAATTCTGCGAGATTCGGGTTTTTAATAAGTATTTTTAAATTCTGGAATCTAACACCGCGCTTTGTCTTTCTTTTTCGTCCACTGATAATGAAAAAGTGTGTGTTAACAATGTGTCTTAACAATAGGTTCCCACTGTCTACCCCACTATTTATGGGATACAGCGTGAACGTAATAAAAAGAATCACTTTCAACATTTTCAAGTTTTTTAAAGAAAATATTGTATTGAACCATAATAATAAGATCATTCTATCCCATTTTGAGTGAAAGAGATAAATTTAATATATGAAATATTCTATATCGAAGCCTCCATAAATTGTGAGTCGATCGTATCACGGAGTCATGACATGACCACACTTGCTACGGCTATGGATCAATTTAAATTCTCCCCTACTAGTTTTAATAGGTAATAAATATTAAAAGTTGTGATTTTTTCTTAAATTGTGAATTTTTCAAGAGAATATCTTCTGTAACCTCGACTTGTGGGTTCGATTACCATGAGAGGTAATTAAATAGAAATTTCCTCGCACTGGTAACGAGGTAAAGCATGGCATTAAGTTCCACCACACAGTAGTAGTTTCGTCTATATGTTGTCTGTCAGCCAGAAATAGAAAAATATATATAAAATGTAAATATATAGATCACTCATTTTGATAAACTGTAGCGTTGTGATCCGTTACATAAGAAGTCGGAGAGGAGGAAAAAGGTATACAACGGTATAACCTATCCAATAAATATCTTTTTACAAGTTTTTATTTGACTTGCAGTGTTAGTATGTGTGTTTGTGTATGTAAAATCTTGGAAGCTCAATTCGGCCCACTTCCCAGTTTGGGTAGAAATTTGGATTATGCCTTTAATTTTTCAGTTCCGATTTAGATTTTAGTTCTGATGATAATGAAATTACATATAATTAATATTGTAGTTAATCCAAAATGGCCGCCACAACAAAACGGCGGATTACATTTTTCATAATTCTGACAGCCCATCTAATGGGTAACAATTAAAAGGGCTTGACTTATAAAATACAATATATTAAAAAATATAGAAAGCTTGTTCTTAAATGATTTAAATATTTTATTCTCTTGCAAAATAAACGTCCAATTTGAATCCGAAAATTAAAAAAGAAAAACTCATATCTCCGAAAAAAATGTGAGTTTCCACCTCAAGTAAAAGCAATATCCTAGTTTTCCCACGATCCATACACTCAGCTATTAAACATTCGTACAGTAGTCACGAAGGCGGCCGCACGCCATGCCTTTAATTGATGTACCACCGATAGTTCCACGTCAGTTCCGACTGTATTGCTTACGAATCAACCTTCTGGGTCAGTTTGAGATGTTACGATACATTGTATTCTCATTATACGGTTATGGTCTTTTAATATTGAGCTTGAATTGTTATAGAATTGGTTTGGATAGGTTATATCTGATGCATGTGTATAATACTAGTGGTTGCTTGCGTTTTTGTTTGCGTTGAATTAAGATGGAAAAGCTCGGGTTTTGAAGTTCTCGTAACAATATCGAGAAATCATCTCTTAACTACTTTTTCTAAAAAAATACTTTAATTCCTAAGCTTTAAATAACACTTTAACATGATTAAAATCATACTTCATTGATCTTCCCCTAACTTAGCCTGTCGTCGGTAGGCTAAGCCTAAGTTTCGTTCGTGGTGCAGTAGGGCAGAACTGACTGTAAACAATAGTGGTGGATTGATGCATGCAGATGATGAGGTATGATTAATTTCATTTGTTCACTTTGGAAGATTGAGAGAATTGTACGGAAAGTTATGAACAGAATGTTTAATCACTAGATTTTTCTCTCCTACCCGGTTATGCGGAAGAGACGTTAAGCTGCTAAATACATTCTCTAGCGCAAATTACTAATTAAATAGAAACTATTTGTTAGCGACGTCTTACACGACACGTAACTCTCACAAAGTGTTCAAATCAGAGATGAGAATCTTCTAGACCCTCAATCCCGTTTGGAAGTCACGTTTTATAACGATTTTAGTATTTCCAGATCGATGCGAAACTGTAGATGTTTATTCTCACGAGGACGATGTTTGGTGGTTCATATGCTAGAGGAATATAAACTTCACGCTATATTCCACATACAGCAGGGTAGGCAGAGGGAACCTAGTGTTAAGACACTCCGTTCCCCATTTTCTGCCGAATTCTGGAGGCATTGCGTGTTGAGTGGCAGAACTCAATGCTATGCTTAACCTCGACACCAGAGTGAAGAAATGGAAGTATAAATTTAAGTAAATATTTCATCTCCTCGAGTGGGGATCGAACCCAAAACCAGTAGGTTTTAAAGTCATACCTCGTGCCGCTGCGCCACGACTGGCCTCAATTGGCAACTGGCAACTTTACAAGGTTTTAGAATAAAATGAATAAGTGATAAGATTTATTTTTTCAAGTATTATATAAAAATATCTTCAGAAAATTTGCATAAATGTTTAAAAGAATATATATTTTAAATTAAATATTATAAGTGGATAAGATTTCCTAACCTAATGTCGTGAAGTATCTAAATAAGGCAAAAATTGGTGCTTTGCTCCTTTAAAATATCTGCTGAAAATTAAAAAAAATACGAGGCCATCATCACACAATGGAACAGTGTCTACAAACTTTAATATTATTGGTTCGAAGAAGGAAATTAACTATTTTTAATTCCCAATTCTGGTAAACGTACGTTGAGTTCATTAACGAAGTGCATTGTCTTGAATTGCGGTGAAAACGAGAGAGCGAAGAATCTAAACATAATTATTATTACCTCTTCCTATCACGCTATATGAGGGATAAAGCGTGAAACTCGATTAAAAGAAAACGAAATCTATATACAACCCAGCAGTTGAGCACGATATCATTGCAACGGTCAATTTAATTATGGATGCGATACAATCATTTCTCATCGAAATACGTTTGTTATTTACAAGGCATACTTTTTCTTCTGCTGTCACCATATAAAGTTGGAAGGTACGCCGTCTTCACCTGTTCAGATGAATTGTTTCCTTTTTGCTACCGAATATATTTGTATTATAGCGATTTGTAACTGTACCTGGATTTTTTTGTTTTGGGTTCCTTTGTCAATTGAAATTATGATATTTTGTTATTTTTTTATATTCACCTTCTTAAATATAGACAGTAGTGCTTAAGTACTACTTTCTCCTGGTTCTGGTCAGTTTCAAGACATTTAGCTTTGATTGACGGAACTAAGCGCGGCGTTTGTTTTGTTTTGATGTCGTAATAATAATATAAATATAATCATAAGATAGGAATCGAGTGTCTTAGTAGTCAAACACCTAAAAAATTATGCATATAAAAAACCCAATAATCAAATTATCGACTCTTACTTGACGTGAAATGTTAATTGTTTTCACAATTTCTGGTTTGCCCGACGCAGCTCCGTACATACAAATATATTATATTAACGGTATGAAATTTCTCAAATTTAATGTCAACCATGTATCTTACTTAATACCATTGTGGTACAGTTGAAGACATGATAGACAAGGTGTTCAATTTTCAATAATAAAATATTCAAATATTTTACAATATATTTTTTCTCAAGTCGACATATTGGCTTTTATAAAATTTCTAGGGTTAATATATTAGCCCTAGATAGATAATATTTCACTGTACACTAAAGATAATCATACGTCGGCTCGACGTGCGTATGTTTGAGTGACCATATTTTGGATTACGTACATATATAATAGGTTTATGAATGTGATATTTTATTTTAATGTATGTATAGACTATATAAATGAACAACATTATAACTTGTAGCATTACAAGTGCCAATAATACATTTCACAAAAATTTAAAAATTTCACACGAAGATGAGATATGCCACTTCGACAAAATATTTTTCTATGAAAATACTGATGAAAGTGGTGCACTTGCCGAAGTGAATTATATTTGAATTATTTTGAATTTGAATTTATTTGAATTATATTGATTTTTTAAAATTGATTACGTCGATTCGACGTAGGTTATCTATCTAGAGTTAAAAGACAATTCACTGTTTTAAAGGTATTTGGTATTGATATCACCTGAGTGTAAGCGCGACGGTGGTGGGTTCATTCCTACCTTATCTAATCGGGGATGGTAATGGTAATATTTAATTATATTTCCATGTCCCCGCTCTATGTCTGGAAGTGTCGTTGAATTCCGTCACTCAACAAGTAATATCTCGAAAATTTTGTGAGAAGTGGGAAACAGAACTTACCAGAACGAGGTGAAAATATATTTCATTTCCCCGGCGGCGAATCCACAACCGTCGCGCTTATAGCCGCACACTTGTGCCGTTGCGCCACGGCGGCCTATAATTGATTTAATCTACATTAAATGCTAATTGACGTCTTTAATTGGAAAATTAAGAAATAATTAAAGGAAGAACATGACCATACACTTCCCAAGAAGAGAATAAGCAAATAGATCGACTATTAATAATTTTATTAATAAACGCATTGAGCTGTCATCACAATAATCGTTGCAGTTCATCATATCCAACTAAACGTGATATTTTTTTCGCTCCATTGTACTCTAGTAATGGTTTTGTAATTGATTACTTGATATATTACTCGTGGTACAGTCAGATATAATTTATTGTATACAAAATATTATATTGTAGCTTCTTTTGAACGTTATAAAAGATTTATTTAATATCCAAATAACCAATTTTTTTTGATTTTTAAGGTAAAATGTTTTAGAAATCAATCAAATAACCTGTTTCAAAAATATTTAGTTTCAATTTTGGTATAATAAATTTGAATTTATAATAACCGTCGTGTCCGTCTGTACATTATGTTGATAAATGCCCACAATTATATTCGGATACGTAACAATACGAATCGTGTAACATTAATTTGACATACTTAGTTATAAAAAGTTGTGAAATATGATTGTTTTATTGTCCTATTAGACATAACTTTCTGTTTCCTTTGAGGCGTCTTCGTGAGAAATTTTGGTTGATTTTAATACTATTTAAGGTGACTAATATATGAACATTTTTTTTAAAATGTATAAGAATTTCAAAGCAAGATTTGAACCTGTATCTCTTGGAAGCGATCCAAGGGACGGGCTTCTTCATCAAAGGGCTTTAACTTTATTGATTAGCATGCATCTAAACTGTTTTAAGTAATATATAGAAAAAGAAAAAATACTTTCGTTAGTTCCCTACTCTCGGACCATTTAAAAACATTTAGGTAAGACTTATTTTTCTCAAAACCTAAAATAGCATTTCTCTTCTCAAGTCTTCTTTTTTATTAGGAAGACGACAATTATCAGCCAATTTTCTGATAAAATTTGCTTTCTCACTCAAACCAATAAGGCTGGCTGACAAAAAATCAAGATAAAAACAGTAATTGCTCCAAGTTGCCATGTCGAATCAACCATCGCCGTTGTGTCGCAGTTGAAATTAATTTAACTATACGAGGTAATTGTCAATTCGATTTTAGCTTATGTAAAAGTGTTTAAGATATTTTTATTAATTTACATTAAGCACAGTACTGAACCACTCATACTGCAATGCTATGGGAACCCATACAATGAATCCATGAAATGTATTCACACTTTCATGCTTCATCCCGCATAGTAAGGCCAAAGTAGCCTAGCGTTAAGACACTCCGTTCATCACTTTACCGAGACACTGCGTGTTAAGCGGCGGAATCCAAGTAGGCTTCGAAGGTAGTTTTTTGTCTAGAATAGACAAATTGGCCCTTTAAAAACACCTCCCAACAAGTCATCAAGTCTATCATATTAGTCTATCAAAGACGTAGAAGCATAGAAGAAAACGAAGCGATTGAAAGTAGGTTATTTCTATACAAACTTTTAACACAAGAGGTATATAAGACACAAAAATCCATAATTGTGATACCATATCGAGTCAAAAATTTGAATCGATTGACGAAAACGTCAATGGCATTTATTACAACCGAGATAAACATCTGTATGTATGTATGTACGTACGTGTTACCTATATTAAAAACACTATCCGAGCATCTAGAACAGTTTAAATTGAAAACGGCAAGGAAAAAAAGAACCCGCAAAATCTCCACAACTTTCAAAAGATTCTACAAAAATTACATCGACATTTTTGGATGTTTGGAGTAATGAATCGCCAATCGATTCGTTTAAGCGACTCGAATGATTTATTGTGGTGACACGTTGTTTTTGTGGGGACAAGTATTATATATGTAGCTTTTGGTTGGTAGGTTTTGGAAACAATTTCGTGACTTTTACGCTTGCCGACCGCACCAAATATGGGATTCGGGTTCTTGCCGCCTTTTTATTTTGAACGATTTTTGGACTTGCGATTATGATATCGGGGCGATGACGTAACTGTGGTGTTGGTTGTCTTATGAAATCTATGTAATTTTGAAGGGATTTAGAATTTAAATCTTTACGTAATAGAAAAAAAATGAAAATACGATTTTCTTTTTTAATTTTAACCAGTAGTTGCTGAGATTACCGCGTTCAACCCAACTAACTCTTCAATTGTTTAGATATAATAATATTATGAATGATAAAAAAAAATTTAGCGTTTTCCTTTTATTCTGAATTCGTTTAAAATTGGTAAAGCAGTATTAAACGTTGTTAAAACCTGAGTTTCAAAGACATATTAAATTTTTATTACAAGTTTATGAATTAATTAGGATATAAATGTTCAAATAAATGTTTATATGATTTCACTTAGGCTCCTTAACACCATTAATTGCCATCTTCGGTCTCCATCATCAGATCAGCTCGATGATACCATATTTTTCACGATGATACAATTATGAGAAGTAGATCAATTTCAGTTTCTTAGATTATATTACATATAACTGTAATTTTTAATATAAATGTAATTACGTATAACTATATATGTAATCAGAAAAATAAAAAAGTTTTTTTTATCAGTACTTATCATTCACTTGTTGATCACTGTAAAAATACTAGAAACTAGTGTAAAAACCACTCCATTTACATTTTAAGAAAAAACATTAAATAACACAGTACACGTGTGACTGTAAATGCGTCAGTTGTTAAAGTGTGGAACAGAGTGTCTTAACACTACGCTCCCTTTGTTTACCCGCATATAGCAGACTGTATACAGGATACAGCGTGAAGCTATAAAAAAACAAAAATATATATAAAATATAAAATAAACCGTTATATTAAAACAAAGGCCTCGCATCCACGATTGGTATCGAGACCGGACAAATTGCTTACAGAAATTTCGTTGATCGTAAAAGCCGACAGAGAGCTTCACGAGAAACTATAAATTTTCATGACTGCGCTGTACTCGTATGCTCTAATTTTTTGTACCACCAAACTGGTATACGCAATGGGTAGCAAGTTTGATTCCCATAAAAGTTTATGAGTCAAGAAATATTCAGTTCCGCTTATGCCCTGATATGTGAAATGACTTGTAATTAAATTATTATTATATTTTTCATTCTTTTACCTTATTTTGTTTTGTACGATGAGCTTGAAGACATAACTCTATTTTATTGGATGATTATAAATAATTTTGTTATATTCTTTTCTTTTTCAAGTTTCTTGCTCTCACATGTATCAGGGTAGTTAGAAAGAGCTTAGTGTTGAGACACTCCGCTCCCCACTTTCCGCCGATTTCTGGACACATTGCTTGTTGAGTTCCGCCACTCAACAATCAAAGCATCCAGTTTAGTTAGTTTCTATTTTTTCCCGCGTAACGGAACAGGCGGAGGAAGTTTAGTATTATCTTAACACTTTATTCCCCATTTACCGCCCATTTTTACCTTTTTTTAATAAACTAAGTATGTCATAAAATCTAAGAATCTGATTTATACGCATTTCTTATTCTAGTATAGTCATGAAAATTGACACCTATATGTAGATTATATGACATTACTATGTTATGGTACCATCGAGCTGATCTGATGGAATTGGAAGATGGCTGTTGGAACCTTGGCCTACTAATAAGCATATCGACTTTGTGGTCATTATTGTTTAGCGTGTTTTTAAACGGTTTTATTTAGTTCACCCCGTTTGTTTGTTTGGGTCAAATTTAGTAATTGAAATTTAACCCTCTTCCCGTTAACCGATTGATCTGAAATTTGGTATACGCCTTTGATTCTATTGACAATACAATTACAATTATCCTTTGATTCTATTGACAATCCAATTATTAATATATTCAATATTATTGTGAATCCAAGATGGCCGCCGCTACAAGATGACGGACAACTTAGTTTTTTTTAGTTTTTTAAATGACATTCTAATCTAATCTTATCGATATATTGCTTGCTGAATGGTGAACCTTTTAAAATAATTTGAATAATTTTTAAAATTATTCTCCAGGTAGGGATCCAACTCAAAACCGCGTGATTAACACCTCAGCAGTTAATCTAAAGATTATAAATAGCATAAAAAAATAGCATAGCATTTACTTCAATTTTACCAATTTAAATTTTACTTAACCAGAACGTAAGACTATTTACATGAATAAATGACTTCCTAAAATATAATATCGAACCCACACTTATTTTTGGACCCAAGATCGCGTCAGTCACGTCCTAATTGCTTTGACGACACTTTCAAGCTTGATTAAAAACGTAATGTACTGAAAAATCGATAACGATCAATCAATGTTCCGTACAATATTAATACTTGATGCGGACACTCAAAACAATTATCTCTGTATTAAAAAAGTGCTGTATTATAAATTTGTATTTTATTTTTTTAGGTTCACGCCGAAGGGGAGTAGGCAGAGGGAGCCCAGTGTTAAAACACTCCGCTCCATATTTTCCACCGAGTTCTGACAACATTGATGAGTGGCGCAACTCAACGCCGCGCTTTGCCTCTACACTAGAGAGAAGAAAATGAAAATATTAAATATTTAAATGTCCTCGAGTGAGAATCGAACACATAACAGATACATTAGCCACGGCCTCATTTATATACATACTTATGGCGATTTATTTTATATATTTTTTTAGCATCACACTTTATCCCGTAAAGAAAGATAGACAGAGAGTCATGGAGTTGACGTACTTAACTTCGCCCTTCCCACTTTAATCAAGATATTTCAAGTTGCGTGGCGGAACACAACGCCGCCGTTGTTTCCTATAACTTAAACCATTATAACCGTTATACAAAATCTGTCGCTGTAAAAACTGGCTCAGGTACTCCAACTGCAATGTCGACAACAGGTACAATTAATTAAACAATTAATTAGCTAATTGCCAGATGATTTACTTTTTTACAAAAGCGACAATTTACAAGCGATTCGACCAAATCGGGGCGCTTGAACTGGTTCAGATTGTGTTTTTTTTTTCTTGAGTGCAGGTATATTTTTGTGTACTGGCGGTTTGTTCTGACTTTGCTCGTGTGATAATTATTAGAAATAAATTAATATATTACAAATAAATGATAACTCTTTATTGCTATTTTTTTTATTTTTATTTAATAATATACTGTACTACATGACGCAATGCCTTCAGAATTCGGCAGAAAGTGGGGAACGAAGTGTCTTACGCTAGGTTCCCTCTGCCTACCCTGCTGTGTGCAGGATACAGCGTGAAGCTGATTTATTTTATTTATTTTTTACTATACTACATCTGAAAGATCGACAGCTGTTTTATCCTTTGCATATTATATATTTACAAGAGAACGTTGCGTTAAAAATTATTTTTACTTTCAAAAATAGTATTTTTACTAATTATAAGTCTATTTTGAGTGAGCTTTCATACATCTCATGTCAATGCATAGTATATTATATAGTATTAAAAATCTTTTTTCTTTGTTTCACAACTGGCATGGCAGGGTAAGCAGACGAAAATTGGGATCCAATGTTAAAAAAATCCCATTTTCTTTCAATTTCTAGAGACATAGCGTTTTGAGGGGCGGAACTCAACGCCGCGCTTTACCTCGTTACCAGAGCAAGAAAATGAAAATGTTTAATATTTCATTTCCTTGGGTGGGATCCACAACCTGTCACGTTTACAGTCGCACGCTTGTGTTGACTGATTAAAAGACTGGCCTATAGAGAAATTATACGGGGAAAAATACAACTTGATGTCACACTTAGTAAGCCAGGTCACCTATACTTTTAATTTGAAAGCAGTTTAACGCACTCATACTGCACAGTAGGCAGGGAGAAACGCAAGTGTGTGAGAGTGTCAAGACACCACGTTCTCAACTAACCTCCTGAATCGGAACTCAACTTTTATTACCAGAGGAACTTTGCCTATATAGAGGGTAATTTTTTTGATAAATTAAAGAAACCAAAAAATATTTCAGTTACAACAACTTATGTGTGCCATGATAATGACTTTAAAAGGGGGGAAAGCGAACTAAGTAAATTACCTTCAGATTTCTGGCCAACTCCAGTTGATACGGAAGGAATATATTATCAATAATTAACAAAACCAACTTAAAAAAATACCAGCTTCAATTTCTCATAAACAACTTAATCCATTTTGATAAAATTTGGCCTGTTCTATTAATACCTCATAAATATGTCAATATGACTTTTTATTACACTTTTGGAATTTAGTATCCGCGTCTGCAACCTTAAATGGATCATCATAGTAAAATATTATTCAATTCCAATAATATCACAAATATACAAATCGATACCATTTTTCTTTTAAGTCGGTTAACCAGCCCCTTACATAACAGTTTCGGTACACAAAATTAGGCACAGTGACTCGCAACATTCCGCTGACCGCAAAACGCACCCAAAGCTAAGGTATGCGATAAAATTTAGCAATATGTTATATGGAACACGCTAAAATATGTTTTATTACGATTTGGCAAGTACCAAAACTGTATCAGGATATAAAATATATTATGAGATATGAAGTAGTTACTTCGGTCCCATATCTCACGTATAAATCAACTACTGCTTGTTAGTGCTATCTGATGACTGTGGGTCATCAATTTCACTTGATTCGCAAGAAAAAATGACAAGATATATCTCTGATGATGATGATGATGGTCCCTTTTGAGTTGTCCTTTGTGTTCACATATGTTATGTATCCTGACTTTGGTCAAATCCTGTTTAAATCACAGCTGTAGAAACCTTATCCTGAACTGGCTGTAATCAATTGAGCTAACAATAGTAGGAATAATATTTAAAAAAACTCTATAGAAATGTTGAATGTTTATAAATTATCGTATGGCTTAATGGCTGAAGCTTTTGAACGGTTTTCAAGAGGCGCAGGTTCGAGTTCTACTACGTTAAAAACTTTTCTTAAAATATTTGTCTATGTTTAGGGTGTAATAACTTTAAGACTGTTAAAAATATTATATATTTAAATTTACAATCATATTTTCATTTATTATATGCTGTAATCATAAAATAATATATCAAGAAATACTGACTGATATTGTTACTTTCATAAAATAAAATGTAACGAATATGTTTAAAGCTACTTAAGATATTAGCAATGGGAAGCAAGCAATATATTATAAATGCAACAGTCATGGGTTCCATTCCCACTCGGGGGAATGGTTATAAGTCAATTTTTTTTTATTTACCGGCCCTGGTAGACGAAGCTCACTCCGAACTTCGCATTATTCACCAACTCAACAAGTCAAGCCTTAAGAATATTCTGTCCTCCAAATTTTAAGAAAAATTCATCTGCCTATCCTGCTGTACGGGAATAAATCTAAGCTGTTTTTTTATATATTATTTTGGAACCTACATATATATTCAATAACATAATACTACAGAAAAAAACCAACCAAGAAATAAACGTTAAAACTTAAACTTCTAAGCAAAAAATTAAATCATATTTAAAATTGCTTTATTTGATGAAGTCATGAAGTCTACTATAACTGTATAGGAAACGTTTCTAACAATAAAGTGATGTAAACCTGTTAATAGTGATAGAACTTCAGCTACCGTATTGCGTGTTCATCGTGAATCGTGGAAATTTAGTTGGCGCTCACGAACTCTTGTGTTGGGAACATTTTTTTGTACGTATTTTTTTTATATTTTTGCTTTTCGAAAAATCTTTATATAATATATAGGGATAGGAATATATTAAGAGAAAGTATGTTAATTGTATTATAGCCGAATATATATACTTTTCTTTTTTATTAGACTAGTTTTGCCCACCAATTCGTTTGGAGAGAATCTTATGATGTAAATTGTAAAATCATTTTTTTATCATATCCTAATTTTGTGAAGCCCTTTCTTAATATTTCTCTACACTCTTCAATGACCATATTTCAGCGTTCTGCGCCGTCGACAGTGCGTTTGTGTTTATGTAAGTCACCCAGTGTCAAGACAGTTATATATGCATATATGTTAATCATAAGAATTATATATATTGTACTTATATTCTTTTAAAGTAACAGTATAACTACCAATATATATAAATTATTTTTAACAAAGAACAAACCGACTTCGTTTGAAGTCGGTTTGTTTTATAAAACATATTGTTTAATAAACTAAAAAGTATAAAATAAATTTACTTAACATAAAGCAAAACAGACTTTGATTTTGTTAAAAAAAAATAAAGAAAAATTTTATAATTTTCAAGTCTATCAAATATCAATAATATCATTAAAAAAATACAACAAACTTATTACCAAAAGTTGGTAGCTCCTGACTAAACAGCGGCGCTCAAAAAGTGCAAGTTATCGTATTAAGAAATATTCACAAGCTATGTTTTGTTTATATTAAATTACAGGCAATAAATGTGATTCCTTATTGAAATACGCGAATAAGAATAAGATTTTCATACTTTAATGTTAATAATTTATAAGTTTTATTCAAAGGAAAGTTCCTATAGCAGGTGTCGTAAACATTTTATTTAATGACATGTTTTTTGGAAATTAAACGGACAAATACAAGAAAGTTTCGTATTTCAAGGTAAAATCATTTGTCAGGTAAAGAAGTGTCGCTTGTTACTAATTTTATTGCGTATCTTAATTTTTGGGCAAAATTATTATTTATAATATATTTTTTGGTGACATCATTAAAATGTGTAGCAGTGCAGCTACATTATAGATGATATTTGAGCTGAAGTCTGCTTGATATATTATATACTTTTATTATATTAGAGGTCATCGTGTTGCAAAGGGACACCGTTTGACTGCAAAAACGATTGGGAGTTGGATTCCCACTTGTGGCAATAAATTATTTTCACTTACCTGCGCTCGTAAAAAACTATAATATTTAAGCCGCTTAATCACGTATATTTAATTGCATACATTTCTGTAACCCCGAAATATTTTGCAGCAGTACGTGGTCGCACGTGGTGGTAGACTGAGGCGGCACGGCATCTATCATTTGAAAAAAAAAACATCTTTACGCTGTATCCCCTTCACATCAGGGTAGCCAACGGGAACCTAGTGTTAAGACACACTGTTCTATTCTGGAGGCATTGCGTGTTCAGTGGCGGAACTCAACGCCGCGCTTTGCATGCAATTACATTGCAATTACATGCATTGGTTTGCATGCAATTTATATGCAATTACATCTTTTTTCGTCTGTGCGTTATCACACAGTAACTGAGGAGTTTTATTTGTAGAGCCTCGTATGTCACTAGGACATTATCCTCCACTTTCCGCCTGAGTTCGGAATATTCCACGATGAGTGCCGAAACGCAACCTTTGAAAGTTTGTCTTACCTAATCCATGTCCCCCATCAGATATTGACTTATGAGCATCACGATAGTGATTTTTCCTTGAATTTTCAATTTAGTAGCTATCTTTGTGTTTCACATATGAGAGTGTAGTTAAAGTTATTTCATAGACAGTTTACAAGAAAATCATGGACAGATTTTATTATATATTATGACAAATCTATATCAATCGTCCGAAGAAAACGCTATTCTTACTTATAAAATGATGTTTAGTTTTCCCACGCATTATTGCGGTTCAGTAAATGGCATAGCGCATTAGTCCATTCAAAGCCCTTCCTATAATCCTAAGATTGTACGTGGAAATAGCATCGAGTAATTTAAAATCTAACTAAAATTCTTGAGGCCATCGGGGCGTAGTCAGATGGTAAGTAGAAGGAAAGATAAAGTATGGCGTTGAGTTCCGGCACTCATCACGTCCGGAATTGAAATCTTCTCGGCAACAGCTACATGTATTCAGCACAAGACTGATTGACTTGGATATTTTTGGGGAGGCCTATGTTCATGTCCAGTGGGCGTCAGAAGAATCTGTTTTAGAAATTTTGAACTGGATTGACTAATTTTATCAATAATTACATTGTACCTTATTAGGAATATGTGCATGATGTGTGTAAATGATATGAAATATCATAATGTCATAATAATTTTAATTTGAAAAGTCTACATTTTCGTAACAAACTCTTTTAAACAGTATGCAAAGTATGTAATTTTATTATTTTAGCTTAAATTTTTTAAATATTATTTATTTTAGTCTTACGATCTTTACTGCATTTAGCAAGGTAGGCAGAGTGAAACATTTCCGACTTTCCGTCTCGAAAATAAGTTTCGAGATACTGCGCGTTGAGTGGCGGAATTAAACTACGCACTCTGCCTTCTTGCAAGAGCGAGAAAATAAAAATGATTCATATCCCGTGTGGGGATCAAACTCTCTAAATTGTTTCGGCAAATATTCGCACATGCTATTTCTATTCGAACGAACCGATCCGAATCCGGTCCAATGGCAACGGCACATCAAAGTACAGTCATCAGTCAACTTAAGGTAATGAAGATATAAGAGTGTCGACAGTATTGTAATTAGCTGCCTTTATTGAGCTTAGATAGCTGTGATTGGTTATGCATAGATTATGTTTAAAGTTGGTGTTAAAATACCTATCGTTAATTTGTCTCTGTGAGTGATATGTTGATTATCGAAATTGTATAAAGTTTAGTGTTACTGAACAATTTTCAGTAACTTAGTTTATATAAATTTATATAGTAGGCAAGGTTTGAATGTACGATTTAATTTTATAATTATTTAAGTGAAAATTAAGTGAGGCCGTTGTGGTGTAGGGGCGCATGCGTTAAGTTGAGGGCATGACGATTGTAGGTTTGATTCTCGCTCGAGGTAATGAAGTGTTTAATGTTTTTATGTCTTCGCTCTGATAACGAAGCAAAGCAGGGAAGGAGGGAGGACCAGAGGATATTAATATTAATATTCCCAGGTTCCCCCTACTTGCTATGTATTAAATACAGCGTGAAGGAAAAAAATCGAATTATTTATTTTCACATATTATATAATATGTTTATTATAGTACTATAGACAGTGTACAGTATATTAATTAACTTATAATATTAGGTATTTTTCACAGCTTCAAGGATTTTCCCACATAGCCGGGTAAGGAGAAGTACCGTGATGACTGGAAAAACGCAGTGCCACGTTTTATCTACCAGAGCGGCGAAATAAAAATAAATGATTCCTAATATAACCATTTTCCCGAGAGATATAGACCCCATACTTATTTAGAAAACGTATAAAAATTTGAACGTAGCGGGACTCCAACCCGTACCTCCTGGAAATTGACCAGTTTAGGAGGCACGGGTTCAAGTCCCGCTACATTAAAATTTTTATACGTTTTTTAAATAAGTATTGTTTTTTCCTAAGTGTGTGTGTTTTTTCCTAACACTTTAAAAATGTTAAAAATATAGAACCTACAACCGATATGATTACAGTCAGATCCACCACAACGGCGAATTCTTCTATTTTAATATAATTTTAAGCGGCAACTATGATAAATATAAACATAAATTCTTTTATTTTCTGACATTTACAATAAATTTAATTCTAACAAGATGCGTTATGTATTTCAGTTAAATGAGCAACCATTTACACAGATGCTCTTTCCACCGACAAAAGATAAACTTTATTATGAGAACGACAATAACATTTAAATGTTAGTTGCCGTATCTGTTATCTAACTAATCTGTGTCGTATAATTAATCGTTATGCTACGGTCTACACTTCCGCAACTTGGAACTGGTTACAGTTTGAGATCTAGAATATTTTGTGCCTATTATTGCCAGCTTGTTATACTTATATATATACGGGACTTAGCCGCGTAAAATTTGAAAAAAATGTATGAAGTCAGATATTCTGTAAAGAGTTCGACTTAAAACATATCTTTAGCTTCACGCTGTATTTCGAATGTAGCAGAAGGGTGTAGGGTAGGTAGAAGGAGCCAAGTGTTTAGACATTCCGCTCCACAGTTTCAGCTGAATTCTGGAAGCCCTGCATTTTGAGCAGTGGAACTCAACGCTGCGCATTGCCTTGACACTAGATCGAAGACATGAAAATATTAAATACTGCATTTTCTTGAGCGGAAATCGAACCCACAACTTCTTTCGTACACGCTTGTACCCTTGCGTCATGACTGGCTTTAATATTCTATATTTTCATAGGGAAAATATTTAAATGTAGTATAATTTAAAATTCATTTAAATAAGTATTGATATATTTTGTTCGTTCAATTTAAGAGAGATTTTGTATTGAGTTTCCTTCGTATTTCGCACGTCTTGTTACCAGAGTATGTAAATAAATATAATTCGTTACTCTGAATGGGTATCGAACCCATACCGTTCACGTTTAATTAGCCTTTGCCTGCTATTCAAAAATATGTCTGATATTCAAAAATATTTACTTATTATTGTACATGAAAGTAATCCATAATACGGTTAATTTATCATTTTATGCACGACAACTTACTTGTTTAACTTCGCCACATAATAGATGAAAAGAGGAAGAAATTGAGTTCCTCGATTCTTGGTAAAATCTTTGTACAAAATTATAAGCTGATTTTCCTTATTGGTGTAGCTGTTAATGCTACATTCTTCTTTGCCTTCACAAATTTCCCCTATTTTGTGGGTGACATGGGGCACATAATGATTTATGATTTTATTTTCTAGTCTTCGTCAAATAAAACACTTTTATTGTTGAATGGCTGATTATCTGACATTTCCTAGATAATTTACTATTAGCTATACTTAAGGCCATCTCTAGTAATAAGACAAACGTGGTATTATGTTGCGCTACACCACACTCAATATCACAAAAAAATGACATTTAGTGGAGAACGGATACACTACATTTTCCCTGAATGTATTTTGATATTCAGATATTTGGACAGATTCATTATTCTACTTATCAAGTTATTATAAAACTATTACAAGAATTCTTTGGCATGAATAGGACACAAAGGATATATTTAAGGAATATGTCTGGAGTATAAGTATATAAAAGTAATTAAAATGTTTTTTGTAGAGTTATAATAAGTAATATATATTGGCAACTTTATGAAGACCACTTATACAAATTTTAAGGTTATAGTTAAGTTTTAACATTGCAATCTAGCCGATTTAGTACATCAAATATTTACATAGTGATTTTCTCAGCTTCACGCTTTATCACGCACACAGTAGAATAGGCAAAGAGATCCGAGTATCAAGGTATTCCCTCGCCGATTTTCACATGAATTTGAGACATTTTGTGTTGTTGTGGTGGAACTCCAAACTGTTTCACATTCCCAAAGAGTTTATCAGATATACGTCAAAATAAAACATTTAGAATATAATATTATCGCCATCCGACATCAGTTTTATAAGTGAAAATAACGTTAAATCAAACAATATTTTGTAGTTACAAAAGGACGCTTCAGGTACAGATTGTTGATAAGCATAACTAAAGTCCCAGCAGAGATAACCTCTAAGGGCGTATCAAGATCCCGACGCCACCTCTCGCTATCGGGTGCACGCAATGAAAAATATTTTATCATTAGAAGGTGTAGGCGGATGCGGCCTTTAATTTTGATTAGAGCTTTGATTTCAAATTTTATATATATTTATATATTTTTATGTCTTATTAATATATTATTTTAATTGAAAAAATATAAATAAAAGGGTAACATGCGGCCGTCTTTACTCAGTGGCACTAGCACAAGCGACTATAAACGCGACAGACTTTAGGTTCGATTCCAACTCGAGGATATGAAATATTTAATATTTTCATTTCTTTTCTCTGATAAGTCGAAGTCGAAGCAAAAGTGGGGGGGCGTCGGATTCTATCATTCGACATCCAATGCCTCCAGAATTCAGTGGGAATATATGGGAATATATGATGATATATATAAGATAATATATTAATAAGACAAAAATATATAAATATATATAAAATTTGAAATCAAAACTCTAATCAAAATTAAAGACCGCATCCGCCTACACCTTCTAATGATAAAATATTTTTCATTGCGTGCACCCGATAGCGAGAGGTGGCGGAATATATGCAAGAAGCCAGAGAAAACCTAATGTTAAGATACTCCCACTTTCCCCACTTTCTGCTTGATTTTAGAGATTTCATTCTAACACACAAAGTACAGAGTGGCAGAGCTTAACGCTGTGGAGTCTACCAGAACGAGAAAATGAAAATATTTAATTCTTTTCAATGAAAATCTAAGCATTTACGATGTTCAAAACACAATTTTTCGACAAACACGTGTAAAATGTCGAAAAAATACAAATTATACTATATATATTAGTGACAAAATTAGAATATATTAACGTGAACGTGCTAAATCCACACAAAGGCTACACTTTATCGTGACATAAATAATGTTTGACAAATGATAATAGATGCAGTTATCGTTTTTTTATCGCGAATATCATTCAATCACCAATCAGGGTCGAAGTCCACTAAATACCTAAAGATAGATTGTAATAAATTATTTTTATAGCATAGCCTCCATTTTGGTAATTTTCATGTTTTATTCATGTTTTTATTTTTGTAACTATTATAGCTCAGTTTTACATTAGATTGTACTTGTAATGTTTGTGAGTTTAGTTCTATTATTTTTTTTGTCTCTGTATATCTTTTATCTCATTCACTATCATCAACCTTTCCATATACATATGTCCTCTGGGAGTCGTCATGCCTTATATACTTCAATTGTTCTAGAACTATTCTAGACAGTCAGCCGAGGTCTCCTGCTAATCTATCTATATATATAAAAGGACTTGTGCTGACTGACTGAGGTAAGACGCACGCAGAGCCGTAACCGCTGATGGTAGAAACGTAAAATTTGGGCAGATGTTTATTTTCATATTCTGGACATCCACTAAGAAGGGAATTTGAAAAATTTTAACCCTAAAGGGATGAAATAAGGGTTGAAAGTTTGTATGGAAAAAAATTTTAATCTGTACCGATTTTTATAAAATTTGAAATTCAGACTCTTAAAAATATTTCATTGAACACGTGTTTCATGGTTTTTAAGAATTCACCCCCTAAGGGTTCAAATAAGGGGTTGAAAGTTTATATGGAAAAATCTTTAAATTGCCACCGATTTTTATAAAAATTTAAATTCAGACTGTTAAAAATATTTTATTGAACACATGTTTCGTGGTTTTTTTAGAATTCACTCCTGATAAGCGGGCGAAGCCGCGCGCGCCCTCTAGTTTCAAATAAATGTTTTTCTTCTAAATATTTTTTTATCAAAATAGAATAAAACCTCTAGTACTATGCCGCGTTGGTATATTGGATAGCATCTCATTGTACGTAATAGTTCATAATAAAAATAAATATATTATTTATCTCTCTCTAGAGCGAGGAATTGATAATATCGCACTGGCTCTTATAGGTTCCCACTTGGGCTGACAAGTGGGAATTGAACCCATGATCGTTGTAACCCATAATCGTTGCAGTAAAATGCTATATCTTACCACCATAGCCTCAAATTATTCAATATTCATTCGGGGTAGTCTTGGAGTTTGTGACCTAGTGGATAAGTGTCAAGAGAATCGACTCAGATTATGCCCCTCGGAATCATGTCGAGAGGAAGTGGCTTGCTTTGTCTGTTTCTGGAGTAAGAACCCCTTAGGACCCCCAAGAAAATAAAGAAATCTAACGAGTATGTTGAAGGCCATGTGAAATGAAGTAGATTAAGTAAAAAGGCAGACCCTGACAATGCCAGACATATAGAAAAAGAAGAAGACAAAGTATTCCAAAGTATTATCTTCTATAATATCAAAATTTGCACTGATAGAAATATTATAAAATAACAAAAGCAAGCTAAAAAATAAATAAAATATCAAATTTAGATCGTAAATTTCAAATGACTTTATTAGTCTGACCTTCTCTTAATTTGATTATAATGTGCGATTTGGTTGTTTAATTCTATAGCCTGTGGCGTGTTTATGTATGCATGTTGAATCCGTCATGTAACAGTGGAAGTGTCTAACGACGGTTGTGGGTTTAATTCCTGTAGGTACACATTGAAAATTTTCGTTTTACCCATTTATTAAGAAAAAGGGCAGTACTGAGGTTATAAATAATAATAGTAATATAAGAACGAAGTATCCTGACACTATATTCTTTCTGCCTAGTCAACTCTAGCTTTACTCTAGCTAGCGGGAGATTGAAATAAATTGTACACAATATGAGCATGTACATATGTATGCATCTTTTAGCTTCACACTTCTTTCAATTTTCGGATAATTGCTTATTGAGTGGAGAAACGCTGCGTTTGTCTTGTTACCAGAGCGAGAAATAGTTAATATCCCTGAGTGGGAGTCGAATCTATAACCGACGCCGTTGCGCTACGAGGGACTTACAGGAGGGAGGAGAGCAGAAAAGCAAACATTAAGATCCTTCCTGGTTTCTCTCCACCAATGCAATGGAAACTTTATATTTAACGACCCAAAAATGCCTGCAAGAGTCTATTGCAATAAAATATATTTTAGTTTTTTTTAAACTGATATATCTATGTGTATGTGTGTGTGTGTGTGCATGTATGTAGTTAATACGTGTTATTGAAAACACATTAATGACCCCCTGGGGATGTTATATTTAACCTTTTGTTAATAATATATATTACAGAATTATGTTTATTATAAATTATTGAGTAGAAAAATTTATAGAAGAGGCATACTTGATGATATATAGAAAATTATAAGCAATTATAATGGAAATCACTTAAAAAGTAATGTTTAGTCTGACCGTAAATACGACGGTTGTGAGTTCGATTACCACTCGGGTGAATGAATTTTCATATCTTCTCTCTGATACCAAGGTAAAGCTCAAGAATGTCTTGAAAAATGCAAGTACGAGCAGATATCGGGGATGAAATTGCTTTAACACTAGGTTCCCTTTATAGCAGGGCAGGCCCCTGCTATATGAGGGAGAAGGTGTGAAGGTAAAAAATATGCTTAAAAAAAGAGTAATCAAAACTATGCTTTTTGACGGTTTTCATTTATTAAATTATTATTTGTTTCTTTTTTTCAAATTTACGTGTGTTGTTTTAGAAAATATATCGTTTACTTACTTTACAAGGAATCGACATAAGACTTACATATAAAATAAGCACATTGACTTGATTCTTTGATTCTTAAATCTTTATTTGCGTTGTGAAAATGTATTTTCTATACAAACAAACAGATATTTGTTCTGTTCTGTTATTTAATTACGGTTACGGTTATTTTTCATACGTGCCATTTGAGCGCTAATCACTTCGGCAAGGCCAGGTTGCAGGAAGAACACACGGAGGAGGTTGTACTGTAAAAAAGATAATAGTAATAAGGTCACCGTGAAGTAGTGGCATAAGCATACGACTGTAAATTTGACTCTTGTGGGTTCGGTTTTAATTCGGAGGAATATAATATTTTTATATTTTTTTTCCATTTCTTCGCTCTGGTATCGAGGCAAAGCGCGGCGTTGAGTTCTGCCACTTAACACGCGATGCCTCCAGAATTCGGCAGACAGTGGGAAACGGAGTGTCTCAACACTGGGTTCCCTCTGGCTACCCTGCTATGTCCGGGATACAACGAGAAGCTGATTTATTTTATTTTTGTAATATTTAATATTTTCATTTCCTAAGTCTGGTAACGAAGCAAAGCGTTGCGTTGAGTTTCGCCACTCAACAAGCAATGCTTCTAAAATTCGTTGGAAAATGGGGAACGGAAAAATTTTAATTATAACGGAGTGTCTTAATGCTAGGTTATCAAGATACCTCTACCTAACCGGTTATATGCGGGATTCAGGGTGAAGTAAGAATAAAATAATTCTACAAAATAGGAACAGGTATTGATTCTGTTACCAACATCTTTGCCATGCATCCACTATGCCATATGACGTCATTAAGCGCACCTACAGTACGATTAATGATTAAATTTAAGTAAAATCATGATTTAGCATGACTGTCAGTTATATATTACAACTCAATCTATCAATCGCCATTGATAGATTGTATTTTCAAGGTTCTTACTCAAATATCTATATGTATGTATGTACGTTTGAATTGAGATCGTTACGCTTTCAATTTGATTGGTAGCCTTGTGGTATACTGAACTATATTCAACATTATTTTGTTTTATTAAAACAAATATTTTGTTTAGAATTACATAATATAGAAGTGGTAATTGCTTCAATTTAAGTCCAGAGAATTTTTTCTATCAGGGTAGGAAGAGGATAGTGTAGTGTCAAGTCACTTCATTCATTGCGTTTCATTATTTTGAGATGTTAAATAATGAGGGCTAGTGGTAACTCATGTCAGTGGTAGGACAAAATTAGCATATTATTAATATGGTATTGATCTGATGGCGATAATAAAGCCGTCATTGACATCGCCAGACTGCCGTACCACCAACCACGTAGTTACATTTTCTCCATGACAGAGTATCCTCTTCCAGTTATAGTGTGTTTTCAATAGGGCTTGCAGCATTGCCATTGCCACTCGAGGGGATCAATTTGTTGTGGCAAGAAGACAAAATATGGCTCAAAAATTGAACGAAAAGTCAGATCATGTCTGAGGATCGAGGTCAGCATCAGAGCTGTATCTGGAGCATTTGGCCGTGTGATCCCGGCCTAGAATAGGATCATCCTGGTACTGGTGGTGTCGTAAGATGTGACTAAAGTACGTCTGGTAGAGTCACGTCGCCAGCAATGGCAACACGCATGGGCAGACTCGACCGGATCATTACCACCCCCGGCATTTAAAACCGGCGTTAAGTAGTGGCTTTAGACCACTGCGTTTCGCATCAGGTAATGCCGGGCTCCAGAGTCCAACCCACCTTATAGGCAGGCAACGCACCTGCAGCTCCTCTGGTGTTGCACGGGGTCGTGGGCGGCGGTAATCACTTACCATCAGGTGACCCGAACGCTCGTTTGCCTTGTCTTTTCCATAAAAAAAAAATCTGGAGCAGATGATCTGCCTCCACCGGTATCCACCGGTATATAACCATATAGAACTTGGAAAATGACGATTCCTTAGCTTAGTGATGAGCCTTCGATGAGTGAAATAGGCAGTCATGATTTTCCTACTCTCGTAAAACAATGATCTTTTTTACTGTTTTTATACAGAAACCTCCATGTGTGAGTTATGATTGATTTAAAAAAATATAATGAAATATAACTAGCACTTAATAATCTTGATCTGGCCTATGTACATTTGGTTTTAGGATATAATATGTTTCTTGTACATTGTGTTTTATATAATTTACCTATATATAAATAATGTATCTATAGTATATATAATATTCTAGTTTTATGTATAAAGGCTAGAAAGTTCACAAAGTAGACTAATTTATAAGTTGTAAAAACACGATTTTTAAGATAATGTCATTTTTATAGTAACGTTTTCATGTAAATATATATAATATAAATGAAAATGAACACAATTTAATAAATTCTTATTAAGCAATTTTAATAAATATCTAATTAATTAATAATATATTTGACGTTTGAGTATCAATTATTTCCATATAATATTTTATCATGTTCCCATATCATTGTGTTGATATCCGGGTGTAGATATGTTATTAAGAAGAACAATCTTATTTGAAATAAACAAAAATATTTTTAGTAGAGTCGTGGCGCAGTGGAAAAAGCATGCGATTGTAAGCGGCAGGTTGTGGATTCCATCCCCATTCGATGAAATGAAATTATTTAATATTTTAATTTCTCCGCTCTGGTAACGAGTGAAAGCACGGCGTTGATTTCTGTCACTCAATAGGCAATGCTTCCAGAATTTGGGGAACAGAAGAGTCTTAATGGGTACGGAGTATCTTCACACTACGTTATCCCGAGAAGCCAAAAAACAAAAATATATATGTTATATTTTTGTTATAGTCGGACGCTGTCCTAATTGTACATTTGACGATTGTGGGTTCGATTCTCACTTAAGGAAACAATTGTATTTAATTTATTTTTATTTCCACACTCAGGGCGTCGAAGCGCACTGTTGAGTTTTTCCACTTAACACAATGTTTCACAACTTCTGTTGGACTCCCCAACGGAAGCTGGGGAGCGGAGTGTGCTAACACTAGGCTCCCTCTGCATACTCTACATGCGGGATACATCGTGAAACTGAAAAAAATTATAGGTATATTAGAAAATTTTCCAACAACCCAACTAACTACTGTGTTTACATAAATACAATATGTCCTTCGAATAATTTGAATATAATAAAAATGGTAATCTTTAACAATATTAGGTTATAAAACCACACGACAATCAGAGTAGGAAGTCGAAAGGCCCGTGTTAATTTTAAAGTTGATTGCACAATTAATATAAAAACTTATAAAAAATATTTTTGTACATTATTATATCTCTCTGTCTGTCTGTAAATGCGCCGGTTGCGGTTTGATTCTTTCTCGTTTGGTTTCTCTTATTCGACGGTTTGATTTTAATATTATAAATTTTTTGTATTTTTTTCTATAAGTAGTTATTTTAGGGATTTTTCTTTTTTTTTTGTATTTTAAGTTCTCACTTTGCCAAATTTCATAACTGTAGGTCCACACGAAGCACCCTACAGGTTTTGTTTACGCGGCGAATTTCATACATACATGGATGCATAAATGTACGTATCTTTTGATTTGCTTGATCTTGGGAATAGCTTGATTTTTTTGTATTTCAACTGACCATAGACCTGAATAGTTGGTATTAATTTCAGGTCGATGCTTCCACTCAATCTTGAGATAAATGATGTTGACAGACGAGCAGATGAACAGCAAAGTAACCCTTTAAGGCTTCCGTTCTGAACTACGGAACCCTACAAAACGTTCTAATATAGAAAGCAGCTTTACACTTTTTCCTGCTTGCAGAGTAGAGAGCAGGAACTTAGTGTTGAACATTTTCCGCCTAATATGTATGATATTGTAACATTACATGTTGAGTGGAAATGCAAATATTAATTAAGCTGAATTTAGTGGAAAGCGGAGTGTTGCAGCACTACATTTCCTCTGCCTACTCTGCTATGTGCTGCAGCGTAAAGTTAAAAAAAATATGAAATTTTCCATTTGCTATAGTATTCCATTTACATATGAGTATGTATATTAAATATACATATAAATTGGTAGTAAAAATTAATTATATACAGTTTTGTAGTACAAATTAAATCACGCATAATTTTATAACGCCCTCGTTATATTGTGCTGTTCATTATAATTTTACTGCCATGAATATTTATTAAAGTTATTGTTTTTAAAGGAAACTATGTTTCTTATACATATTTTGTCGTAAAACTAGGATAAACATATAATACAGTAAACAAAGTAGGTAGCTGTGGGTAAAAAACTTTACGTTGATATTTGTCCTTAGAGTTTTTATTGACTGGTGGAATGCAATCCCGAACTTTGTTTTACAAAATTCATTCTATAAAAGTAATTTATTATATTTTTGTGTTTGTTCTGTTACGTGCTACTGTAAATGCGACGGTTGTGAGTTCAATTCTCACTAGGGGAATGAAAAATGTAATATTTCCTTTTTTATAGCTCTAGTAACGACACTAAGCGCCGCGTTAAGTTCCCCGTCTCAATGTCTCAAGAATTAAGAGGGGAACGGAGTGTCCTAATAGGAGACAAAGGGTCAAAACACAAACACTAGTTTCCCAGTTCCTTTTTGAACCAAAGAAAAATAAAATATGGAAGGAAAGTGTATGAAAAGAGTATTCTAGGTCTAGATTCCCTCTCCACCTCAGCTAAATATAACAGTTTTTTCAGCTTCACTCTTCATTTTGATCATAATAACTCTGGTTCATGTGAGGTAAAGCGTGAAGACGGAGAGAAAATAGTGTCAAGACACTCTATTTTATACTTATATAATAATTAATTGTTTAAAAATAAAAATTCTTGTTTTTAGCTTCCTAAATTGAAACTCCATAACTTAACCAGAATTCAATACCAAAGCTCATCCTTACTTAAAACACATTTAACGCAGAAATTTAGCGAAGAAATTATCCTTATATAATTCTGATGGAAATAATTATATTCGTATGGTTTAAAACGTCCATGTCATATAAAATACTTGAATAACTGTTTATGTCTCATACAACGTTTATAATATTGTAACGTGTTGCGATCGGTTTTAAATTAAAAAAAAACTGGTTAAGTGCGAGTCGGATTCGCCCACTGAGGCTTCCGTACCATTTCCAGAATGTGTGACTTAAAAAAATTGACAAAGTTAAGTTTGCGTGCATATACACTCAATTTGTATAAAATGAACTACAAAAAAAAAATTGTAATATTATAAATTTTTAATTTTCGGATTTTTTCCTTTATTTGTTTGTAAGTTTTCTGTTTGCGTCGAATTTCATAAGGTTAAAGGTAAGTATCCTTTTAAGTTTTGACAATGCAGCCAATTTCGTGCAAAATGCAGCAAAATCTATGCTAACGCATGCTCTTTTGGTTACCTCAACTTAGAAGCTTGAATTTTTTCAGAGGTACAGAACTCTAAAATTGTGATTGCGAAAGAATGTAATCGAGTTGACCCCTTAATGTGCAATTATAATATTGTTTAGATTGACAGGTTTTTTGTTTTGACTTCCTTTAATATTTTTCTGTTTTTTTTTCCGCTTTCTTGATATGATACTCGTACTACTACCTACTTACTCTTCGTACTAGTGTACAAGCCAGTAATATTGCGAGTCTGTAAATGCGACAGGTTGTGGATTCGATTCTCACTCGAGAAAATGATGTATTTAATTCTCTTTGCCTGGTAATGACGCAAAGAGAGGCGTTGAATTTCTCCACTCAACAGACAATGCTTCCAAAATTCGGCGGAAAGTGGGGAACAAAAATATCGTAATGGGTACGAAGTATTTTAACAGAGGTTCCCTCTAGGTTCCTTCTGCCTACCCTACTATATGCACGATACGTTACGCTAAAAAAAATAAAAAATAAAATATCAGTGTTCCGCTCGTGTGCTTGCAACCTTCTATCTTGGGGGAGCAATAATAAGATATACTTTCTTACATCATAGAATAACAAATGTATGATATTCTCGTATTAGGTACATATAAGGGGTTTAATGTGAAATCTTCTTCCCGGCTTCATCCCGGTCCAAATACCGGGGTGTGCCTTTCAACTTAATCTCCTCCACTACGCACAGCCTTCAATACCTCAAATGGTTAGTCCATTGGGCTCTCATGTCCTGCATTGTGTATACAATGTGTATACAATGCAGGACATGCCCCCTGGAAAAGAACATTATGTTTACAGTTACATATGATCCATAGAACTACGAGAACGTCAACAAAATTCCTTATATGTTATCTCTATCGCTTTTTGCAGAAAGAAATGAAGTAGCTTTAACATTTTTCTTACATAGCAGAGTAGGGTAAAGGGTAACTAGTGTTATGACACTCCGCTCTCAATTTTACGCCTAAGTTTCGAAATAAAATGTGTATGAGTAGCTGAACTTAACGTCACGGTTTGTCTTCCAGAGATCTTTAATTTATTTTTTTACCTTCACGCCCCACGCAAAAGGAACTTAGGAACATAGTGTTAAGGTACTTCGTTCATTAAGACACTTCCGTTTACCACTTTCTGCCGAATCCGAAGAGGTGATCGAATCGATCACAACTATTGCATTTAAATTTAGGCAGTTTTGACTGCGCTACGACGTCTTCTAAGACGAACCAATCAGGAAAAAGCAGAGAGTTACATCACTAAATCTTCTATAGAAAAGGACATAACGCAAAAGCCGTCTTAATTACGTGATGCAAGTATTTTTTTTTTAAATCAAACATGGTAATCACAAACTGCTTTGAAATCCTGATTTGTGCTTGTCGTAAAATATTATGACTTACTTAAGATATTTTAATTATGAGAGTAATTAACGCAGTGTTTAACTCGCTTCCCTTATATAGGGACAATGTTATGTTACTTAGTTCACGCCATCGTGGTACGGTGGTATGCTATTTTTAACACGCGATGGTTGTGAGTTCGATTCCCATTTTGAGAAATCTTTATATTTAAAAATATTCATATTTGTCCGCTATGTTAAGACGAATTACGGCGGTTTTTTTGTCTGAATTTAATGTTAATGCTGTTAGCAGGGTTAGGTAGAGTATGAGGACAGGGTATCTACGTCGCCAAGGATTCCGCAGGGGACTCGGAAAAATAACGACTATATTATTTATTTATTTTTATACTTCAACTTTTGGTAAAATCAAAGCGCGGGGTTGAGTTCCGCCACCTCATACGCAATGCTACAATGCTCTCTTAACGCAAAATTGAGAACGAAATAAGGAAAATGTAAAGGTAAATAAAATTATCAACATTGAAATAGATTAAAAGCAAGACAACTGAAATATTAGCAAATGAGTATATTATAATAAATAATAATAATAATAATAATTAAGCCCTTTATTTCACACCCACATATTTACATTTTAACTGTCGTTAATCTTATATTAATGTTAGTATGAAATATTTGATATAAAGCTAGTGTTAGTACTGTTAGTTATCTAATTCTTGGATGTGAATCCCTGTTTGGGTGAAGGCCTCCTCCATCCTCTTCCATTCTTCTCTATTTTTTGCTATCGTCGTCCAATTTATTCCCGCAATATCTATTATGTCATCAGTCCACCGTCTTGTTGGCCTGCCTACCTTTCTCTTTCCTATAGGACCTTTCCATTTTGTAGCTTGTATGGTCCAGCGTTGATCAGAGTAGCGTGATATATGACCTGCCCATTGCCATTTAAGCTTCAGGGCTTGAGATAACGCGTCCGTTAGTCTAGTCCTACTTCTAATGACTTCGTTTCTTATTTTGTGTATTTTTCTTACTTTTAAAATGCTTCTTTCCATAGCTCGTTGTGTTATCTGAATTTTTTGTTTAAGTTTTCTCGTAAAAATCCACGTTTGGCTACCGNTTCGGAGGAATATACAAAAGAGGTGATGATAAAACGAAGACAGTTATTGCCGAAGCTCAAAGAAGAACGTAGTAAAGGCAATTTCGCAATTTTAAAACAGGACAGACTCGTTATCAAAGAAGGCAATTCCTTTTTGGAAAAACGAAAAAGAGCTGAGTCTACTTCTCCAGAAATCTCAATCCAACCTCGTAAACAATACGCTACGTCAAAAGCCAATAGAATTAACGCATTCGATGTTATGAGGGTTAGGAGTAATTCACTGTCGTCTGGAGCTTCTACATCAGAGAGAAATAAATAGGATACAGTCATCAGCCGCCGAAACAATTTGAAAAAGCCACAACTACCAAATACTGTAACTGACACAACCCATATATTTCCCAAGCCGAGTGGTCTTCGTGGGAAATTAGACCACCACCCTTCATCCAATGAGTATATTACTATACTAATATTATAAAGTAAAGTTAAGGTACTTCGTTTCCATTCAGACACTTCGTTCCCCACTTCCCACCGAGTTGAGTGACGGAACTCAACGTTACGGATTGCCTCGTTACCAGTGCGAGGAAAATGAAAATAGGAAATATTTTCATTCCCTCGAGTAAGAATCGAACCCACAATAGCGTTTACAGCCGCACCTTGCGCCACGACTGTCGTCACACACTCCCACATCCACAATCGATCGATGGGTAAATTTTCTTTATAGTGTAAACTGCATCTCAATTACTACTAACGATGCCTAATTGAATCTTTATATGCTTGTAAATTTCTTATCTCTGATCGCATCTCGGTGTAAAACTCTACTTTTTATCGTAAAAGAGTAATTAAGTAAATGGTATTGGCTTTAATACATGTAAATAGTAGTAGCGCAAAAAATAATTGTATATTTAAAGCAGCAGTGTGTCGTTGAGTTCCGTCACTCAACACGCAATGCCTCAAGAATTTGGCGGAAGATTAGGAACGGAAGTGTCTTAATGGGGTGTGGAGTGTCTTAGCACTAGGTTCACAGGTTCTCTCTGCCTACTCCGCAATGTTCGGAATATGACGTGAAACCAAAAAACCAGTGGCGCAATTGAACGTGCGTCTATAACGCTGTGGTTGTGGGTTGGGTTCTTACTTGAAACTGTAACACATAGAGTGGCCTTGACTTTCACCATTCAATGTACAATGTCTCAAATTCGGGCATAATTCACAGAACAGTGTCTTGACATTACGTTCTCTCTGATTTTTCTTATATTTAAAATGAGACGTGAATCTGAAAAAAATCTTACACAAGTTTATTCAGCATATTTTCTTAAAATTTTAATTTGTAGAAGAAAATATTGGTATCATTAGTTCTCCTCGTCTATTAAGTCAACTACAAAATGTATTTAAATGTAAAAAAGTCATATATCATTTAAAAGATCGAAAGATCTTATAGATCGTTTACGTTCCAAGATGTTATCTTACGGTAAAGAAATTCACTTTTAATTAAACGCCGTATACGTCAAGTTTGGTATTTATTTAATATACATCAGCAACACGCTGTATCCCGCACACAGCACAGGGAATACTTTCACATAAAATATATTTTTTACCTTTTAGCAAATCATAAAGTACTAGGCTCATATTCCTAGTTAAGTTAAAATTTTTGGTTTTTGGTTCATTGTTGGTGGTGGTGGTATAATTTAATATGTTTGGATACTTGGAAAAATAAAATTATGACATTTAAATTCTTTATAAATTTTGTACTTTTTCCTAAATAAAGCAGGAAAGTTCGCCACTTTCTCAGATTGCTTGTTATTGACAGAATTAAAAGCCGCATGTTAAAACAATTGTAGAACGAAGAAATTAAAATAATTAAAATATAATCTTTCCCTCAATAGAGATTAACCCCATATAATTCACTTACTATAATTCACATGACGTTTACAGATATACATATATAACAACTGTGCTATTACAAGGTTTACAATTTTATATATTTTTTTTGGATTTATATTGTAGTAGCAAATTAATTTTTAGAAATTGTATGAAATTTTCCACGCTATTTTTCAGCCCCTATTATTTCTATTTTTCTCAATAATTAAATATGAATGGATAATATTATTTTATGAAGAGAATACAGGAACAATCTAATCACTTACTTTCTGTCCTTATTCATGTAGACTCTGTTTTGGGTCATAATAAGTGTATGTTACTTTGAAATTCCCTGCAATCACGCATTATCCTGTACGACAGAGTAGACAGAAGACATCTGGTATCAAGACACTTCGAAATTCAAGACATTGCTTTGAGTGGTGCAACTAAATGGCGCACTTTGTCTACCAGAATGGTACAGTAATATATAATTAACTCCCCCGAACGACGATTGAACCCATAACTATCGCATTTCCGAACGCTATCCCACTACACCGCATTACAGTTATTAATTAATATTTTTTCACCAAAGTTTACTTTTTAATTTAATAGAAGCCATTATCTTGTTAATTATTACAATGTTTAATTTAAAAAAGAAGCATTACATACGTTGCTCCAATTTTACAAGATTATTTGTAGATGTAGATGTATTAATAAATCATTACTATATAAGGGCAAAATGGCATGATTTTTTCCCAACATATATGAAGGTGTAATCTCAATTAAGACGATATATTTCCTCGTTAAAATGCGTATGAGTTGCGCCTGCGCATGATATCATCGTGCGAGAAATTCGATATGCGATACTTTTAATTTTTATTTATAAGTAAATATTTCGGTTTTGTTTTTAAATATATTTTATCAATAATATTATGTTTTACATATCTGATGATATCCAATATTTGTCACTGTGGCGGCGTGATTAGTACATACGTATTTAATTCAAATAACACTTAGGGGTACATTTATATATGTATATAATAATATTATGAAGTTTAAGAGCTTATTAGGAACGCACCTTAGGAATTATTGCTTCAAGTTCATAAATTATTTTTCAGTTGAATAGTCTACTTATTGAAGAAGAGCTATAACATCACGATAATCTTCCCTTTGTACTCACCACCCACTGTACTCGGAGGTACCGTCAAAATTACATCCTGCACTCAGAATATGGCTTATGTCACACATAAATGTTATTTATTTTCTTTTTCCATACAAGTTAAGTTGGAGAAAAAAGCTAGTTGAAAATAGACGTGATTCTCCGATTTAATTAGACAAAATCTTTATTTTTATTTTTTTATTAATACGAGAAAATAATGCCTTATAATTGGCGTTACGTTTTTAAAATAATATATTTTATTCAATATATACATTATATAAACTTTTTAAAATTCCTAGATAATCATGAAAAAAGCATTTGTCACTATATTCCTAGAAGGACACCAGCTTCCTCGGTCTCAGCGGGTAATTGAAAACATCCTCAACCGGTTACCAGCCAATAGTAAAAAGCTAATCACGTACAAAGATCGCGACTTTTTTGATCCCATATTCAGTATTTAGAAATGCGTAACGGCTTCGATAACCTATTGATCAAGTCGAACACGCTTCGGTATGTCTCTTATAGCACTTTTATTCACGTCTGTGCCAAAGCACCCATTATTACTAACGAGGTGCAATTCTTTTCGCGGAGTCTGTACCAGGGAATGACCGACCGCCGGGCATTCCGAAAAAATGATGATTTGTTACTTCGCCCCGTTCCGTGGCTTCGCGTGAATTGAGTGACAAAAATGCTGTCGAGAAGTTTATTGTTCAGTTCTGGTTCTGGTTTCTGGTTGTGTAGCTTACGCCGTTGGTTTAAAGATCGTTTCGTACCATCAGGTGTCAGATTGGGGACGGAAAGAGTTAATAGTATCAATTAAATCTGTGAAGGCTTCATTGTTGCCATATTAGGATACCAACAGTTATGTACTAACAAATGAGAGCATGTTCGGCGTCTTTGATGTGCCCACTCGGTCGTAAACACGTTTAATTATAATTTTTCATAACTATATTTCTGTGGTGCAAGATCAAAAAAGTTGATATATGTATTTGTATTGAGAAAAATATAGTTGTATAAATTGAGACTATACTAAATTGGTCAAAGCTAGAGGAGATCGTATGGCTAATAGCTTTTTTTGGATTACTTTCTTTTATGTAAAACATCATCTACAAAAAAAAAATATGTTCATTTCCTCGCTATGATAACAAGACAAAGTTCGGCGTTGAGTTCTGCCACTCAATTCGCAGTATCTTGGAAATTTCAAAGGAGGCAACGGAGTGTCATAACACTAGGCTTCATCTGCCTTCGCTGCTATACCCGGGATACAAAAAATCCTCTACATTAGGATAATGGTGTAATACCTAGGTCTAATTCAACATGCAATGCCTCCAGAATTCAACGGAAGGTAGAGAACTGAAGTGTATTAAAAGGTACGGAGTGTCTTAACACTAGGTTCCCAGGTTCCCTTTCTCTAACCTGTATTGTGCGGGATACAGCGTGACGCTAAAAATAAACATCCGATAAACGTAATGTGAGATTCGAAGTCAAATAAATATAATGACCTTTGCGTGCCCTTTGGCACCTTTAGAAGGAATTTAGAAAGCTCTAATAGTTTTTCATTATTGGCAAGTGGAAAATTTAATTATATCTCATAATGGCGTCTAAATAATGAGAAATAATATATCATGAAGGTTAGTCTTTATGTTAGCTTTCACGTGACGAATGGTTCGTTGGAGGAAGGTTTTGCGAACTCGTGTTTCATAAGTTCGTTTCTATTTCCGGTTATCTCGTAGCCTTTCTAAGATTAGCTAAAATATTAGAGGTCACTTTCATTATCATAGTTACGTGTGTGACAAATTTAGAATATATATTATATACTAATTAATTCTGTAAAAAATCGAATTAATTTTTGTGGTAATTGTTATTGTTTATCTTTTTTTTGTGTTCTCTTTTTAATTTTAAATTAAAAAGATGTTGAATGCAATCGAGACAAATTTGGAAAAATATTTAAAAATGTAAAAAAAAAACTAAATGTAACGCTACAAACAAGTTCTGTAATAGAACCCGCGTCTCTTGTTAACCGTCCAAGCGCTCGTTGCCGTTTAAGCCACACATTCTTGTTAATAATTATTTTTGTTATTAGCATCTCTGTAGATAGTTTCATACAAATTTCTGCTACCCAAAGAACATTCCTAAGAATGGTAAGACAGAATGCTATTTATGAATTTAACATTTATACATTTTTATTTTTACGTCAATAGTTTGATAGCTAGCAGCAGAGGTCTTCTTTGAGGTCAATGGTGGGGCAGGGGCACAAGCGTGTGACTATAAGTACAGCAGGTGGTTGGATCGATTCTCATTTGTGGAAAAGAAATATTCAATATGTTCATTTCTTCGCTCTGGTGTCGTAGCAAAACGCGGCGATTAATTGAGTCACTCAACAAGTTATGATTCCAGTGTTCGGTGGTAAATGGGAGGTCTTAGTAGGAACGGATTATCTGAACACTATATTGGGAACCTAGTGTTAAGTTTGAAAAAGGTCATAATTGAATTACCTAAATTACTATTTGTAAATCTTTAAAGTAGTTCAAACTCTTCTTATTTCATTATAACCTCTTATTCTATATATACAGTAAGATATTTTCTAAATGAGATTACAGTTTTTATATAAAGTAACATATTTATGTACAGTAAGCGTAAGATTATGTTTTCGAATATTTTTAAGCTTAAACTTTCTTAGTTAACATTCTTAAGTAGAATTCTCATCTAAAACAAACACCTACCGTTGGAATCGAATTCAATTTTTTGTTTACCTACAAAATTTTTACAGTAGTGTACAGTAGCTTCAATGAATAAATTAGATATGATGTGAAATGTTTGCTTTTTACGTACAAGTAGCCTTTTTTTGAATATACTATACTAATTTGAAATGGTAATCATTATGGGAAATAGTTACCCTGATGTTAGTTGTCATGGTCCCATAGGATATTTATATTTGTTTATAATTAACATAAACGTTTATATTTAGTGAAAAATCTAATGGAGTACATGATGCCAGTCGTGGCGCAGGGGCCCAAGTTTGCGACTGTAAAATAAAGTTGAGTTCCGCCGCTCAGCACGCAATGCGTCCAAAATTCGGCGGAAAGTGAGGAATGAAAGTGCCCTAATAAGAATCAAATGTCACTAGATTCTCAAGTTCTCATCTACCTACCCTACTACACGCGGTATACAAATTGATGTGCACATATAGTTCACGCTGTATGTTGTATATAGCAAGGTAGGTAGGGACCTTTGGCTCAATTATCGAGATTTTATTCGTGTTGAGTGGGGGACCTCAACGCAACGCTTTGTTAAGTTACCAGTGCGAGGAAAGGAAAATAATTTATTCCCGCGAGTGAGAATCGAACTCACAGCCGTAGCGACTACAGTCAGATACCGTATCGCTGTGCTACTCATAAGATATATTTAATAAAATTTATATAAATGTAATATATTTTTAAGGCCAGTCGTGGCGCAGCGGCACGAAGTGTGATTGTAAAACCGACTGGTTGTGGGTTCGATCCCCACTCGAGGAGATGAAATATTTACTTAAATTTATATTTCCATTTCTTCGCTCTGGTGTCGAGGTTAAGCGCGGCGTTGAGTTCTGCCACTCAACACGCAATGCCTCCAGAATTCGGCAGAAAGTGGGGAACGGAGTGTCTAAGCACTAGATTCCCTCTGCCTAGCCTGCTGCGTGCTGGATACAGCGTGAAGCTAATTTTTAATTTTTTTTTTTTTTATTTATATTTTCATTTCTTCGCTCTGGTGTCGAGGCTAAGCGCGGCGTTGAGTTCTGTCACTCAACACGCAATGCCTCCAGAATTCGGCAGAAAGTGGGGAACGGAGTGTCTAAACACTAGATTCCCTCTGCCTAGCCTGCTGCGTGCGAGATACAGCGTGAAGCTGATTTTGATTTAATATATTTTTATGTTCACGCTTGAGATCTTTACAAGGCGTGTCCTGTCGACACATCGCGTTTTGTCTATAATAACATTTTTAATAGTATTATCCCAGTCATGAAACTTTTAAATAATATGCAGCTTAAGTTAAAGCATTATAAAATAATATCATTGAAATCGTCTGATGATGGAGCCAGAATCTTATAATGGAACTCTTCAGATGGTACTAGTAAACCACTCTAATTGAGGCTAATTGAGGCTCATATAATTTATATATAACTGGGCATATTCTATAGCACTTGTAGTACTGAATGTAGACTTTTATAGCACGACAGAGAAGTATTTTTTACTAATCAATTCTTTCTATCATTCTATATTTAAGAGATATATCAAATTATATGTTTTTTTCCAAAAATTTTAACTATTATGTACTCCTTTTATATATAAAAATATTATAAGGAAACAAATCAAATGTCGTATAATATATTATGTATATATTTTAAATTTGAACTAAAATTGCAAGTACTAGTTATTTGCAATGCCTGTGGTATAGATTTATTGCATATCAATATAATTAAATCTGAAGATAGATTTCATATAAACGTCTATCCTATTTAGATGAAATATTTACTTAAATTTATATTTCCATTTCTTCGCTCTGGTGTCGAGGTTAAGCGCGGCGTTGAGTTCTGCCACTCAACACGCAATGCCTCCAGAATTCGGCAGAAAGTGGGGAACGGAGTGTCTTAACACTAGGTTCCCTCTGCCTACCCTGCTGTGTGCGGGATACAGCGTCAAGCTGATTTAATTTTGTCTATCCTAAAATTATTTTATGAAAATGCTATAGCAAAACTACAATTTTATTCACAATAAAAAACGGTTAATAAATAAAACATAATATTCAAGGCACTCACATTTTATTCTTCATCAATATATTAAGATTTTATAAACGTAAAAAAAATATAAACACGTAGATAAAAATTGTATCACACTGATAACAAATAACCATAGTTCATAACTTACGTATTTCATTCATAGGAATTTACAATTATGCTAACTAAGAAATATATTAATTACAAGTAAAAGATAAGATAGCTGAGGAAGGTGAAAAAAAAGTTAAATTTCTTTACAAAAAATCGTCTATTTTGATACTAAGGTACTTGTTTCTTCTAGAAATTGAAGACAAGCTTAAATCACAAGACTTTCGTGAAAATAGTATAAATGTTAAAGCTTAAGGAAAGGAATGTATAAATGACATAAAGAATGTAAAATTGTAAAAATCTTCAACAAAACTAAACAAACAACGATATATTAAACGATGAAAATTATAAATTATATATTACAAATTATTCTAAACCTTCCTATTTTATGACTCAATTAACTGGCCTAACTAAAATAAATACTTAGACAATTTTCTGTTTCAGCAAATCATCTATCATACATATAATTTTTTAATCCATTTGTACAATTTAGATATCTTGACTGGCCGCTATCCCACTACATAAGACTAATATGGTAATACACTTAAAACTGGCGAAGTTCCTCAACTGGCACATAAATATTGTTTGTTTAAAAACAATAAAGCGAGAAATTATTATAAAATAAGATTATGTCACGAAAATTAAATATCAAAATCTTAAAAAATCAAAATCAAATTTTCTGTAATAAATTAGAAGATAACCTCTTCGATACAAATCAGTGTTTTTTTGATTGTTTGATTAAATAGTTTATACAATACCTAGTTACAATTGGACGGACGTATGAATGCATGGAATTAATTTCAATAAGAACATTGTTTTCTCGCTTTAAAAAATATGACATATAATCGCATGTCATTTGACCTAAAAACTTGATCAACTAATAATTATAATCTATTTAACTATCTACAAGAGCATCAATCTAAGAGAAGGAATGATTGGAAATACTTAAATACTGTACGGTAGAGTATTTTCTTCAAAGTACTCGAAACCTTCAAAATTAGGAATAACAACCAAAACACATACACAAATGTGTATTTACATATAAACAGCAATTCGAGATATGGCGGTGAAGATTCACGACAAAATCACGCTAAATAATGTTCATCCGGTCATAGAAACTTTTTCAGCTCGTTTTGATACAATACTAAGATCGAGAGGATTTTTCATAATATCTTTGCTGTTGTCATTGTTCAAATCAATACTGAGTTCAGGCTCAGAATCACTTATTTCTTCATTTTTCGGACTTCTAAATAGGACAGCCGTGGATTTTATTGAGAGATCTATAGGTTGATCTTGCTCAACTGCTATTCCTGCTACTGCGGGCGAATGGAGTAGTAAATCTCCTCCGTTGTAAGTTGGCCAAGCCATACCTGGAGGTATAGGTCTGAGACTCTGTATAGGAGTAGGCAAAAATTGAGCTGATCTTGGAGAATAACTGGGTGAAGCAGTCGCACTAAATGACGGCGACATTGTTACAGGCTTTTTTCTTCTTACATCTTTGTTATGGTTCCTTATTGCATGAAGCCGTATATCTTTTTCACTGCTAGGAGAAGAGGCTGGTCTGAATATACTTAACCCACTGGTACTCCGGGAACTGTTATCATCTTCTGGGTCTGCTGACGATGCACCAGAATCTGACGGAGATACGCTTTGACGAGTTACCTCCTCCGTAAATGTATTTTTTTCAGTATTCTTGTAATATTCTGCTAAAGCTGCAGCAGGTAATAGATTAGTAGGTAAGAAAGAAGGGTTAAGAGAAGAGTTATAGTTTGGAGATGATTTACTCGTCTGCATCTGTTGCATATGCTGTTGCTGCTGTTCTTGTAATAGGCAGTGTATTTTGAACCAGTTCGATCTTCTTCCATATCTTGATCCCGATTTGGACATACCAACTAATAAGCACTTTCGTAGTCTACATGCTTTACATGCTGTTCTGTTTTTCTTGTTGATGACACATTCGCCATTGTTCTTACATTCAGATATTGAGGACAGGTTGTTGTACGTCCGGCCGAAGAACGACTGCAACAAGAGAGAATTGCCACATTAATAATAAAATTAAAAGGAGCATTCAATTTGGTTAAAAAAATGACAACGCCGATTTTGTAAGCGGGCTGTATTAATTTGATGTAAAATATCGACAGACTTCCGCAGGCGGCGCATAAAAAATAGCAATTTATATATTTTACAGTTAAAAAGTCGCATGTGGGACCGCCCAATCGCGACCATCTCTGCCCGAAATTAAAAACTACATTTTTCAAAAAGTCATCATAAAGAGCACTGCTCGGATCGAAATCTGGGTCAACAGAAAAGGTTATATATTAAACTTAATATTGCAGATGCACTTTTATGTCCTGTTGCGTCTCGACTTAAATAAGATGAGGGGTTCTCGTGTATTTTTGGTCAGATTCGTACGTTTCCCCGCTGAGAGCGGCCTCGACTCATTTCTTGCCCAATTAAACTCGTACAAAAGCGTAAAATATGTGATTGTGTTACAGTTTCGATGATTCCCGGTGTGATCGGTGCATTTTTTCAACAAAATTATGACCTGTCACATTATTTTGGATTATAACAATATTTTTGATTACGTATTGCACGACCGGAACCTTTTTTGTATCATCTTCTTGCGTTCAGTTTTTTGAATTTGCATATTATTTTTAAGTTCTAAAATTACTTTTCTGTTCATACCCGTTAACGTGACGCAAATTATGTTAAATATTAATTATTTTATCTTGCAAATTAAAAATTAACATAATGTTATTTTGCATGATATTTATAATAGTTATGAAGTAATAAGATGTTTAAAATATTTATACTGAAATCGTGGTAATAATTAACCTTCACAGTTTGTGCTTAATCAGTAGTTTGAAAAACGGACAATGCTTTATATTTTTTTACAATTATAAATATTGTAGATTTATGTATTGTAAAATTGAATTTCAACTTTCTTAAAAACTGAAAAACACTTTTTTGGCGTTATTCCACAAGCAGCATAGGCAGATGGAAACTAATGCTAATACATTCCATTCCCCAATCTCATTCCAATTATCTAGATCTTGCGTGTTGAGTGGTGGGGCTTAACACCGTGCTTTGGTTTACAACAGCGAGAAAATAAAAATAAAATAAAATAATTTAAATATAATCATTCCCCCGACTGGAGACCGAACTCACAACCATATACAATCATTCCCTGTTCCACTATTCCAAGACGACCTCCCATAAAAGTAAAAATAAATTAGTATTCTCCTTTTAAAATCATCTAACAAGGCTAATGTTGCAATCCTATGTCCAGTTAACTTGTAATTTCGCGAATATGTATATAATATGAGTTAGATTAGAAATTTTAGATAAGTCCGCCTTCGTTATGGGCGTGGATCTAGCGTTACAGATACCCTCTAATTGAGGCTTTGTACGTGAGATGATTCACTTCTGTTGTTACACGTGTTTTGGATCAGTTTAAGATATACCATAAATATACAGATATAGTTTTAGCTCTATCGTTACTAAGGAACTGATAACAAACGAAATTAGTGGATTTGTAAATTTAAAATGTACTTGTGGGTAGGTTAGGGCGTATAGGGGAGCAGTAGTAGTAGTTCTATGGGGCTCCAAAATACCTGATTTTACGTCTTAAGCTCCAAAGAAATCAAGTTGCAGTGCATTTATGTTTTTTGGTTTAAATTCAATTCAGAAGATGCAATCGAAAGATTATAATATGTAAAACAAAATATATATAAACATTATTACTAAAATCGTCCTTAAGCCCGTCGTGGCATAAAGGTGAATGTGATGGTTGTGGATTCGACCACTAATATATAGAAATGAATTATTTTCAATTCCTTGCTCCAGTAACAAAACAAAGCGCAGCGTTGAGTTCCGCCCTTCAACATCCAATATTTTGAAAATTAGAGGAAGCATGCAGAATGGAGTGTACCTATTCATATACGTATCTAAAAATAATCTTTTCATTTCCGTTTCTTAAGACTAAGTGTCAACTAAAATAGAAGCAATTCAAAACTTCACCACAATGTCCAACAGTACTAAAATAGGATACAAAAGTAGACTACGGTCGTGATACATTATAATAATGCTTAGAATTATAATATAGATTTTGAATTATTATCAACGAAATATGAATAATGGAAGACTGTCACGTCTCGTTACTTAAGGTGTTATTCCTAAAATAGAGTAGCTCGAATTTATATAGAGATATCGATCTGGCCGATATAATGAACGCTGAATATGAAATCGATTTTGTGGTACAGTGGTGTGTGTACGATTGAAAGTGATAGGTTCATATTTTAGTTGGGGGTAATATTATGTGTAGGCATATTCTAATAATGAATTCCATGAGCGAAGCTAGGGGGGACTTGGTGTTGAGACACGCCTTCCAATTATTGCCGGCCGGCTTGAGGCATAGATACTCCGTTTTACAATTATTGACGCATTGCGTATTGAATGATGGAACTCAACGCCGCGATATGCTTCGTTACCAGAGCGAGGAAATGAACATATTAAATATTTAATTTCTCTGAATGTGATTCGAACTCACAACCGTCGTGTTTACACTCGCACGCTTGTGCCTCTACACCACGATGACCTCAAATAAAAATAATTGAGATGCAATAATTCCCCAAATGGGGATCGAAACCACAACCATCACACGTTTACGATCAAACCGCGTCACAACGGCCTCCATTAAGTTAAGTAAAACTTACAAATTGATTCGATGTTTGAAGATAAGTTCAACAGTTATTTATATATCCCATCAAACGTCGCTTCAGACCATTCCAGTATGCAAATGTAAAAAAAATAACCATTTCGAGTTAAAAGATTTATGAATCTGTCCACACTCAAAATGGAAGACGAGAAAATTAAGTAAATTGGTGTTCCCCTGATCTCTTGTTATGTGGTGCTTTGTTAATGATAAGATATATGTTTTTTTAGAGTTCCTCGCCTCGGGTAATAATGACCGAATTCAACGCCGCGCTTTATCTTAACTTTAAAGTTTGAGTCCGAAATGACATCATAGGCTACCCATCTTTTACAACCTCAGGTCAAGATTGCTTAACGAGGGAAATCGTAAAATTCTCTCAACTAGGCCGCACCACCCAGCAATAACATAAATTCAACTTGCACAAATGCTAGTAAACACGCATTTGCTTGTTCATAAAAAGGATACAAGATTAGTACATAGATTATGTGAAGATTGGAAGTGATATGAGATGGAGGCAAAATCTATTATCCAGTAACTATGTTATGATTTTCTTAAATCTCAAAGAAGAGTTTAGATAAATTGCGGTGTTGTATTACGTCGTATTACACAAATAGTCTCCGATTTTAGTACATGATAATGCTTATCTATTATATATTTTTTTATTAGGTTTACGCTGGCTATAGCAGAATAGCCAGAGGAGAACTATTGTTAAGACGTTCCGTTCCCTATTTTCCGAGGCTTACTTCTTTCGGTTAAGTGGCGAAACTCAACACCGTAAAAACATGATGCAGTATTTTTTTTATTTCTTTAATTATTATTAATGCAGAGGACACGTGAGAATATAATATGTGTGTATATTTTATGTATAAAAATATAAGCATACTGTTCTCAAGGAAAACAGATGCTTTTAAAGGATGATATTAAGATGGACATAAAAGAGTCACTGCTACCTCATAATATTATTATCTTATTTTGAAATGGACGATAAGGAAGATATGAAAGTCAAATTATGTTGTTTACAAAAACAATATTTTTAGTGCTGTTATTGGCAGAGTATTGTAGTAATGGAGTTGGGGCGCGTTTCTCTGAAATATTTCCAAGCTGGTGGTAGCTGTATGTTCATTCGACATGCTGGTGGTAGCTGTATGTTCATTCGACATGCTGGTGGTAGCTGTATGTTCATTCGACATGCTGGTGGTAGCTATATGTTCATTCGACATGCTGGTGGTAGCTTTATGTTCATTCGACGATTCAAATGTGATTATAGAAGTCTATTTGAATAAAGAATATTTAGAATTTAAATTTATTATTACTATTTTAAAAAAGTCTGGTGTCGAGGTTAAGCGGGGCGTTGAGTTCTGCCACTCAACACGCAATGCCTTCAGAATTCGGCAGAAAGTGGGGAACGGAGTGTCTTAACATTGGGTTCCCTCTGCCTACCCTGCAGTGTGCGGGATACAGCGTGAAGCTGATTTTTATTTGATAAAAAAGTAGTTGTTCTTTTTCACATAGCATGAAGGTAGTGTTAAAACACTCCTTTTCCCCATTTGCCGCGTAATTTTCAAAACATTGTGTGTTGAATAACGAAATTTAATTCCGCACATTATCTACTATTATTTTTTTTTCAAATATCAACTAGAAACTGTGACTGGTCACTATTTAACATTTAACTCAAACAAAAAATAGAAGTATACTGCAAATCCACAGATTTTAGTTAAATCCTTACTGTTCTATGCGTAGAACAATTTCACCGTCTACAACGAGTTAGTTAGCACTATCTTGATTGAGCCGTACAAGCTGGTCGTGTAATAGGAGCGTTAACTGATGAAAATATTGTTTATCGCGGGGCTTCAGCTTGTGATGAGAGCTTCCTGGTTAAAATTAGCTATGTGTAAAATATAGAATACGGAGAAATGATTTATTTTAGGTATGTTTAAAGTCCAGAGAGAATTTTGACACCTAGTGTTAAGATGCTCCATTCCTATTTTATTTTTTACTCATGTTTCCTATTTTCTGCTGAATTCTATAGGCATTGCGTGTTGAGTGGCTGAACTTAACGCCGTGCTTTACCTCGGTACCAGAGCAACGAAACGAAAATATGTAATATTTAAATGCTTCGCGTGGAAATCTAATAGACCGACGGCTTCAATTAAGAATATTTATTTTGTAATTTGAAACAAGAACAAGGAATGTAATTTGTTAAATTGTAAACAGATTGCGGTGATGATATCGCCGCCTACACAATTGCTCTAAAAGGAAGGAAAGTGGAAAGAGGTGATACATTCTTAGTTTCCACTACACGAAAAACGAAAGAAAGCAAAACTATTGTTGCATATCTGAATTTGCGAGATTTAATGATGACTGATAAGTGGCACATTCTAGGAGTCCGATGTATATCAGGTACAGTGCGTCACATGAAAACTATGAAGCAAAAAGAGTTTTCAATTTGTACCAGTAGTTTCTAAGATATGCGGCTCATCCAAACAAATTTTCATCTATATAATGTTAAAAAAAGAAATTTTGTACAGAGTTTAGATTTAGTATAAATTCTTTAAATTCCACCTAAAGCCAGACAAACAGACTCGTATGTAATTCATTTCCACAAACGCTATAACATTTGAATTCTATGTCACCTGTCGATAGTGACAAGGCTGTGTCCGACGACGCTGTAATGTAACAGCGTGTTTTAACGGTTGTTTCTATTTATTTCTCTGTAGAAAATTGTGTTCGCTTGTTTTTCCTGGATATGTAACTTAGGATGGACGTGCAAACATAATTGAATGAAATCATGAAATAAGCTTAGTATTTATCTTAGTATTGTAAAAGATTGTAATATTCATATTATGTAACTATATAAAATTCTTCCATTACTAAGTGATTGATAGATAAAGAAGAGACGTAACTACTGGATACCTGTATTAAGGAAGTAGAATGGAGCACTAAGATGTTAAGCACTATTACTAAGGATTATCCATTTTTAGTTCTATTATTCCATTAGTAGAAAAGGGCTATGAGGATAATGTCATAATGCTACGCCACGACGGCCAAAGTTCAGGCCATTGTGACGCAGAGCCACAAGCGTGCGACTGTAAGCACGTCGGTTGTGGGTTCGATTCTCACTCGGGAATGTAATATTTTATATTTTAAGAGGGCATTAATGATTACAATACAGCTTTTAACTAAACAAGCCATTATCAAACTTAAACATATCATTCTCTTAAGATCCAATAACACAAATATTTCTTTTATATTTCCTCACTCACGCAAAGTGGCAAAGTGGTAAAATTATACAAGTATTTGCAAATTTCACCTAAATGATTTCACTAAAATGACAGGTAAAATTACAATAATTTATGATTATTTACGCACTATAAGTTAACTGTAACAGCTACAGAACCAGATAGTGATTCAGATGTCGCCTATGACTCATCGGTACACCAATTTAGGATTGATGTGGAAACGAGAACATTTTCTGTTTATTTTTTTTTATATGTCAATCTTGCAAGTCACTGTTGTATTGTCAATAGATTATTATAATATATAGATAAAAATATATTACACTGTCTGTAAGCGTAGCGGTTGTGAGTTCGATTCTGAATCGGTGGAATGATATTTTAAATTTATCGCTCTGGGAACAAGATAATTCACGAGTGCTTGTCTTAATATTTTATTAATGATTTTCCACATATTTGTTTTTTTAAGCACCGCATGCACCTATATGAGCACCTATATGAGTGTGTAAAAGACAAGGCAGTCTAGCGTACGGGTCACCTGATGGTAAGTGATCACCACCGACCACGAACCCGTGTAACACCAGAGGAGCTACAGGTGTGTTGCCGGCCAAAAAGTCAACGTAGAGTATCTACATATATTTTATTGAAATAAAATTAATTCAATCCTACTTTAATAAATATCCTCTCAAAAAAGATATAAAAAATCACTTAAGTTATAGACAATTTTTAAAGTAGCTAACCCTAAGATACTTATAACGGGAATTGAACCTATGATCTTTTATCTAACGGTGACTTATGACTGTTCCACGGCACTTATCACATAACTTAAAAGGATATAATTACACGGCTATTAGAATATTAATAAGGCATTTTTTTTTGTTTTTACGCTGTTTAAATAGCAACTATATCCTGCACATAGCAGAGGAGGCAGAGGGGACATGGGAACTATGTGCTTAAACACTCCGTACCCTATTAAGACATTTCTGTTACTAAATTTCCGACAAAGAATTCGTCGGAAATTTAGTAACAGAAATGTCTTATGCATTGCTTGTTAAATCGGCTCGGAACTCAACGCCGCGCTTTGCCTTGCTTCCAGACCATAAAGTATTTTAAAAAATATAATTTTTTTCTTTCTCCTAAATGGAAATTGAACTCACAACCGTTGTTTACACACTCCTGTAACGCTGGGGTCTACTCTAAGCAGAATTCGAATCTAAAACGATACTAGAAATGAGACGCGGGCGCATGCTATTATACATGCCTATATTAGTCACAATGTCAGTAAAATTAGAGAAAACTATTTAGGCACATATATAGAAATATTATGAAAAATATATATATAAAAAGAAATATTATAATTCAAAGGCCGTGAGAAACTCCGCCACGCCTACGACACGCACAATCGAAATTCTTAGAACATTTATCATAACACGTGAATTATGCGATTCGAAATTGTGGAGACGAGTGAATGTATTATATTGTATGTTATTTATTGTATGTCTTCACGCTATCTGTACTTTTTTAAAATTTATTTAGTAAAGCTTATGAGCTTATAAATTAATAATTTAAAAAATAATGATTTTCAATGATTACAAAGTAAGCTAGACAAAAGTGCGGCGTTGATATCCACCACTCAACAGACGACGTCTTAAAAATTCTTCTCTCTCTCTCTAAGGAATGTCTTAACGCTGGGTTCCCTCTGGCTATTCTGCTGTGGGATACAGCGTGAACGTAATAACGTAATGGAGTGAAGGCCGTCGTGGCGTAGGGACGGTATCTGAATGTAATGCAATGAAATCATTATATTTTAATTATTTAACTTAACTTAACTTAGCTTCACGCTTTATCTCTAGCGGGGTGGTCAGATTATATTTTAATTATTTTTTTTAATACACCGCATTGATAGACAAAGTGCAGCGTTGAGTTTTCTGTCCTCTAAGATGTGTAATTACTGTTTTACATTAAATTCAACAAAAACTTTTCTAGCTTCGCAAGAAAATCTTTCTGCTTAGGAAAAAGATCCAAAAATAAGATATAATGTTCTCTACTTTGCACTCAATATTGTTTACTTGCGAGTAAGTGACGTAACTCAACGCCACACTTTGTTTCTTACCAGAGTGTGGAAACTAAAATAATAATTTATTCCCCCAAACGGTAATTGAACCTATAACATTTTAAATGTATATAAGGTTCTTACACTGTACCCATTTTATATGACGCATCTTAAACCGGATATTTGAAATATAAAGATAGAAATAATAATTATTGATCAGATAAATTATCTCAACACCTTTAGTACAAACAATGGTTGGTTGATAATAGCGTCGATCTTCTCACGATGATAGGTCATCTGTAGGTTTTTATGCATCGATGACTAGGTATATGAAATGTTGATATAGTTGTTTGTTCGTCGTGGTACTGTGGGAGTACTGATTGTGAGCGTAACCATTGTGGGTTCGATATCCACGCGGAGGGAAAAAAATATTTAATTTTTTTGGAAGGAAATGACAATGAAAGATATGAACTAGAAATATAATGCAGTTAGTACTTTTACTCATTTTCCGTGACTGTCTGTTTAGACGTCCTTTCGTATTAAATTTGTAGATAAGTGTGGTATAACACTTTAAAAATATTTCTTTGATTTTCTCCATTCTTCACCTATTTTTATAATATTGTAGTTAGGCAGCGGAATTTACGTGTGTATGGTAGTTAAAATAATTTATGTAAAAAAATCATTCCCTATAGGATAATTGAACTTACGACAGTCACACGTACCATCAGACCTTTTCCAAATGTGTCACAATAGCTTAAAATTATGTCATACTTTTTTGAACTTTACGCTGTATCCTGCATATAAAAGAGGGAGTAGAAAGAATATACTGTTAAGATACTCCATTTTGCGCTCTCTGAACAATTTTTGAGAGAGTGGCAGCACTCAATAAAGCGCTTTGTCTTGTTACTAGAGCGGAAAAATAATTCTTTCCGCTGAGTGAAAATCGAACCCACAACCGTCGCGTATACAGACTGACACTGTGCCACTACGCCACTAAGAAATAAGCTTAAAACCATAAATGCTAAGCTATTTCTCAATCAACAATATTTTAAACCAAAATCGGGTCATAAATAAAGTGAGAAAACACAATAAAATGTATATAACGCACTTTGCATACACATCTGTGTGGGCGTAGGTCATGGGTCGTAGAAAACTATTTCTTTAGATTCATCATTTGCATCGAATTTAGGTTTTTTGAATGGGTATATTATTACAATTTTATAGTTTGTATTGTAAATATGAGCTTGTGTTGTGTTATTGTGTTGTACACAAAGCGCTGCGTTGATTTTCACCACTCAACACGTAATACCTCCAAAAATTAGGCAGTAAATGGAATACGGAGTGTCTTAGCACTAGGTTCACTCTGCCTACTCAGCTACGCAGGGAAATTCGATGAAACGGCTATTTTACTTTATAATTTAAGCGCACGCGCAGCTTTCGAGGCGTTCTACACCTGTGCCAAAGAAACTCATACACTCACAGTATTCCCTTATAAATAAATTGCAAATAAATTGCTTAATCTGTATATTGTATCGCTAGTTGTAAATCTCGCGGCCCTTTGAAGAATTACAGATTTGAGTCAGGTACCACCGGCGCCTTTAGTACGAGCCTTCCTCGTATGTTTACCTGTGCAGTACTAAACTATACTATATAATTGTTTCCATGAAGTAAAGTTGTAATGTGTAGCGATTTATATACATACGTGACCGATTAATATCTATATGGGCAAGTGAATTTCCAATGACTCAACGGAGGACGGTTGAGATATATTTTGCTATTATTCTCTTGTCTAAAAAAGCTAAAGGTATTTTTTCATTATAAGTACGCAGCTTTATGCTAGATAACTAAAGTAATGTAGTGTTAGAACACTCCGTTTTCCTGCTTTCCATCCAAATTTCAAAATATTGCATGTTGAATGGCGGAAGTGTACGCCTCACTTTTGTTTTCTTATCAGAGCGATTAAATAAAAATAATTTCTTTCTCACAGTGAGAACCCATAACCATTGCTGTGTCGCTGTGCCGCTACACCAAGACGATCTCAACAAATCAGAAAATTAAATTACTTAATATAAAGATTAGCTAATTAATTCAGCTTCACGCTGTATCCCGCACACAGCAGGGTAGGCAGAGGGAACCAAGTGTTAAGATAGTCCGTTCCCCACTTTCTGCCGAATTCTGGAGGCATTGCGTGTTGAGTGGCAGAACTCAACGCCGCGCTTAACCTCGACACCAGAGCGAAGAAATGGAAATTTAAATGTAAGTTAATATTTCATCTCCTCGAGTGGGGATCGAACCCACAACCTTTCGTTTTACAGTCACACATTGTGCCACTGCGCCACGACTGGCCTCTACAAGCTAATTAAAATAACAAAAATTTTAATATATTCGATTTAAAATTGGAGCGCATTTTTTAAATAACACTAAAGGCACCGTTTACACATAGCGGCAATAATTAATTAGTAAAGTAATCGTAAATAACTTAATCACATTAACATTACAAACACACAAAATTATATAAATAATTATTCGTGTAAACGTACCATAAAATGTAAAACAAGGGATTTATAACGCATATTCAAATTAACGATTCATTAAATAAAGTCAAGACGAATTTAAACATTTTTATGGTGTCGTAAAGCGTACACGGTTTTGAAAGGCGCATATTGTTGTGTATTATAATATAAATCATATGTTTCTGTTTTGCTTGTATACCGTATATTGCAGGGTAGTCAGAGGAAATATAGTGCTAAGACACTCCGCACCCTACGCCCAATTTCGATAATCGGAATATTGTATGGCGAGTGATGGCACTCATTGCCGCGATTTCGAACCAAAGTCCAAGTCGGTAAGAACCAAAACGAAAAATAAAACTAATTCATTTTTTCAAATGGGAATTAAACTTAGAACCGTCGCGTTTATAGTCATACGCTGGGCTGCTGTGCCATGACGCCCTCATATATATACATACTCGTACAAGTATATTTAAGAGTTTCCTTTTATTTTACTGTCATGGCTATCGCACCCATAGTATGTTAGACAAAAAAAACATAGTGCTCAACGCTGTGCAACTACCAGAGCATGGCAATAAAAGTAAATTAAACATAATAATTCCTTAAAATGGAAATCGAATCCACTACCACCACCACTATCACTACGCCACAAAAGCGAAAAATGCTACAATAATTAAAATAACCTAGATACATAACAAAGTATTTTATATGGTGGAATAACACTAACTAATATAGTGATTCACAAACTATTAAAATGTTTAATACGTAATTGGTCATACCATAGTCTTATTACATCGTATAATGATATGACCATGTATGTTCGTATGTCATGAGAAATCTACTAAAGCGATTCTTAATGTCGGATAATCATGATTTTTAATTGGTTTTTCCATGATATGATTTAGTTTTATAGTGTTTAGATGTATCTAACTCAATTAAGTTGATGAGATCATAAGAGGAATGTTATTTTTTTATGGTTTCACGCTGTATCCTTTATATAGACGAGAAGAAAGAGGGAATGTAATGTTAAAACATGCCAAATTTTCATTTAATTCTCAAGAATGCCTTCTTCTTCACAACCGTGACGCTGAGTTCCATCAATGTCTTAAGACATTCACGTCATGTCGTCACGCTTTGTATTTTGGTTTTTAGACATAGTATATTAACTGCGGAAACTAACGCCACATCTTTTGAAACAAATATTTTTAAATATAACTATTTCCTTGAATGTGAACCAAACCCACAACCATTACATAAACAGTCAGACTCTATACTGCGACACTACTACTACTACTAAAATTATTTTATTTATAAAATAAGACTAAAATTATTATATTTATTGATTAAAAGATAAAAATAAAAAAAACCTTAATTTCAACTTAAGTAATATTCGGTGCCTTACCATGTGCAATATAAATACTAATAAGCATAATGAACGCAAGCATCTAATTTGATAAAGACGCGCGTGGGCCGGGACGATTATATACAATATGTACGATTCTTAATTTTATATATAGGTATATATTTATGTCACTTCCGCTATATGAACAGAATAAAGTGATAGGTCACTTTGTTTCCCGTTTTCTGCTCTTTAAGAGATCATTTGTAGAGAAATTAAAATAAAGTTAAAGTACGTGTAGAGTCTGTGCACCGCGTGTCTCCTCACATCTATATAGTGACAATCTAATTACGTTTCATACGTAGTATGTTTTTTTTAATAAACTACTTTAATTTCATTTTTTTATCAAGTTGATTATTTCAGGCCAGATTATCCTGAAATGATTTTTCTTTTTTTACCACGCCACTTATTTTTTTTAATAAGAAGAACAGCAGAATGAAAAATTTTAAAATAAATCTCCTCTTGCAGAATGCACAATGTTTATATAATACATATTTATTTTTTTAAATTCAAATTAAATGTCCTTTCAATCATGAATCACATATTTTTTTTTTATTATTACATAAAACCGTCCAACACACATAAAAAGAATTTGTCGTATGGCAGTGAAATGTCCCGTTCGCGGTCAACATCAAAATTCTGTTAATTAATTCAGCTCCTTCATGCATCTCTTATTTATACAGTTTTTATTTCATGTTGCGCACGAGTCGATAGAAATGCGTTTTTTCTATGGTGTAAGTTATGAGTGTATAGTGAGCGGCTGGGTTTTCGTAGGATTTTTTAAAGTCAGGCGAAGCCAGTTGTGGTGCAGGTACACAAGCGTGGGGCTGTAAATTTGACAGTTCGAGAATATTATAGAGGAACTGCAGCATATTTGGAATACTGCAGGTAACTTGGAATACTTCGTTATCTAAATGAATATAAATGCTGTCTCTATTTTTTAACCATAAACACAACGTCACAAGACACACAGAGTCATTGAGTATTAAAAACAAAACATCATTTTGAGATTCCGGCTACCAGCGCGAAGGGAATGAGACGCCTGTTTTGAAAACTTTTTCAGGAAGAATGCAATCAGTGTTAATCATTTACTGTTATAAGTAAAATCTTCATTGTAATTATTTAAACAATTAAGTGACCTTGTTGGTTTCTTATACAATTTAGATTTTTTGAATATTTTTAAAATAAAAAATATCACATGGAGTTTTCGGTTAGAATGGTATGTTGTTAATGTGGAATACTGACAGTGAGCATAATTTGGAATATTCCAAATTATGTTGCACACTAAGAATATAGAGTTGATAGATCTAGCAAAACAGCATTACGTGACTATCCTATCACTACCACCTCATTGTACGCATAAAGTTCACTTTCATGGACTAAAATACTACTACAGTGAAGAAGTTCGAGTGTTTCTCAGAGAAGCTAATTACTTAATAATTAGATACAATTTTTAGATATTTTGATTTAAAAAAATTATTACCTAGACACATAAAGACTATAAAACTGTGTAAAAAAAAAAGAAATCTATTATTAGTTTCTAAGAAAAAATATTTACTTTAAAAATACTATATTCCAAATTACCTGCACCCTAAGTCAAATTTAGCTTTTGTATTTTTTTTAATTTTATAAGCATTTGGTAATGTTTCTGGTTTTTGTTCTGTTTGATGGTCATTATTATTAAAGTTTAATACTTTTTCAATAATTTAAAGTATTTTTTACTGAGCCATCCCATTTCTCTTTAGATTTATTCTCAAAAAACAAACTAGTATTCCAAATATGCTGCAGTTCCTCTATTTATAAAATAATATTTAGATTCTTTTCTCTGCTAACATTTCAAAGCGCGGCGTTGAGTTCCGTCACGTCAGCGTCAACCCGCAATGTCTCTAGAATTCGGTGGAAATTGGGAAACAGAAGTGTCTTAATGGGAACGGTGCGTCTTAATACTAGGTTTCCAGGATCCGTGTGGCCACCCTACTATGTTCGGGATACAAGTGTGTAGCTAAAAAAATAATAATATCAAATAAAGTATGCTAATAGCACGCTAATGCATGATAGTTTAGCAGCTTCATCCTTTCTTCCACATAGCAGAGCATACAGAGGGAACCTAATGTTAACACTCCGTTTCCCACTTTCCGATCAATTTTCAAGATATTATAATATTTTGAATGGTGGGAACTTACTGCACGTTTTGTTTATCAAAAAAAGAACATGAAAATATATTTTTATACAATTATTCCCCCGAGTGGTGTTCAGGAACAAAATCGCTTTAACCTTAAGCTTTGTAACATCCCGCCTTTTTAATCTGAGCTTATGGTGGCTATTTTTTATTGTTAGGGTCATCGGACATCGGACACAGCAGTCACACTGTACTTTTTATAGATTGTCGAGATTTAGTACCCCGTAAGGTGCGGTGATAAATTTATTGTGCCTTATCAAGTGGTAATGGAAAGCGGTAGAATAGCTTTGGAGTCTTTATATTGTTTTGACCCGGTCATTGACACTGAATCGATTTTGTATCGATATTAGCGAAATAATCGATAAGGCATTTAATATTGATCGATTGATCTTATTTTGTTCGTTTATATTTTTTTGTGTTTACGTGAAATATGGGAATATTTTAATTGATTCAATCAGAGTAATTAAGTTTGTGTTTCTATGTTAATAGATCAGCCATGGGTGTTGAATTCAGATTTGACCTGAGGAGTAACAAAGAATATTTTAAATACTAATTTTATATTTCCGATATCTGGCTGAGCTTGGTAGTAGATACCATCTACGTATTACTCTTAGTCTCTAAACTTTTATAGCATTCAATAGAAACGGAATTATTTCGTTCCTTAAAAACTTTCTAACATATGAAAATATAATTAAAAATACTTTTTAGACTGTCGTACCGCAGTGGCATTGCGAATAAATTGTATTCATTTCTTCAATCTAGAAACAAGATTAAATTCAGCCACGTCCGCAGCACGCCGAAAGTCGGAAACGTAGTGTCATAATATTAGGTTCCCTCTACTTATCTTTTTATGTATGAAATAAAGAGTGAACTAAATAAAAAAAGAACTGAAAAATTTCTCCAGTTAATTTTTCCAATCAAAAACTCCAAACAATTTTCTATGAAACAATTCAAGCTAAAATTTATAGCTTCAATTACACGAAAATAAATAAAAAAACAAATTATCCAATTCCCATTAACAGTGATTAATGTTATACATTAGAATCAATCTAAAGATATATATTTTGAATTTTGTTTCTTGAATTTTGTTTCTTGAAAATATCTCACAAAGAAAACGACGACAACTAATTACTTCGAGTATGTAGAGACAATTGTCGGTGTCATAAATTGTTGGTAGAGTAAGGCGTTATCTTAACGTTTAAGGTTATAAAGGTGTGAAGACGTGGCTGTTTTAACTATCTTTTATGTTCCATTTTCTTTATATTTTTATCTTTTTTTAGCTTCACACTGTATCTCACTCTATCTCATTTTCTATATTAATGTTTATTTTTGGTTAGTGATGCTGGAGGGTCGATTTTCACTCGTAGGAATGATTTTATTTATTTAGATTTTTACCTTACCCTGCAACCACAGAATTCGTATTCATATTTTTTATTTAACCAACCTATACAAATATAAAATAAAAATATATTTTTTTTAACTTATCATCAAAAATCTTTCTTATACTTGTTGATATATTTATTAAAAATAATATTCCGGTGTATTTGTTTTATTTTAACAATTTACATGACAAGGTTTAGTGAAGCAAGTAACCTAGCCTTTTTAATTCTATGCTGTATTCCATATATGCATATACTATTATTACTAGTTTTAAAACAACAATTTACATACAAAATATAATCCTCAATGTAAACACACTACTATCATTTAAACTAAATGAGTATTTCACCGTTTATCGCTCCGCTTGTCACCAATCTCTATATACCTTTGACCGTCGTTGTAATGGCCGATGCTCTACCACAGATAACTGAAGTATCTGCTTTCTAAGTTTTTAATTAGATTACTTAACTTTAACTAACGAAGCAACAGCATTCTTTCGTTTCTATATCTTTATTATAGTAATAATATCATTTGATATCAAATTGGTAGATATCTTGTCGAATATGTGGATTATTTTTAAATTGGCGGTGATATGTGGGAAATTGTTTTATGTTGTGTTTTTTTTTAATTGAACTATGTCAAAGTTATATGGTATTGTTTTTATATAAAAGCGAGAATGAGACTACGTTTTGATACAATTACAAGCAATTAGATGTTGCTGTGGGTTCAAATTTCACTTGAGGGAAAAAATAGTATTTTATATTACAAATATGCGTAAATCTAAGCAAAAAAAGGAACGAAAGCGTCTTAATGGGAGCGGAGTGTCTTAATATTAGGTTCCTAGGTTCCTTCTGACTACCCACATCGCGAATCAAAAATTACATTAAACGTCCAGTAAATAAAAAACAGACAAGATTATAGAATGAAGTGTGTCACGATGTACACTGCAAATTAAATTTTTATTTATTAGAAAAATATATTCATACAAGTTTAATTTATTATTTTGTTATACTTGTACACAGTTCCATTTAAATTATACTAAAGATAACTTATAGTAAGCAACACTAACGAACCAAAAACATTTATAATTTACGATATTAATACAAACGATGCAATACTCCAAATCCGTTACTGGGATTAAATCAATTAGAAATAAACTCAACAAGGCATTTATTGCGTTAAAAATTTAAAAATACGTTCACGCAGATAATAATAAAATATATATCAGCCGTCAAGAAAACACTTAAGAATTTTTTACGTTTCCAATTCAAAATCAATCATACGAGTACGAAATGTTAAGGTGGCATCCATTCTCACGAAACGCTCTAAGTTAATAGTAAAAAGCGTTTTTTATTACAAGCTTAGCTTCAAGCGTCAAAAGACATTACGTACGACGTATTTCCAACATTTTTAAAATGTTATTCCATACGTATACAGGAAAAAAAAAAATTTTAATCAAACGTATACAACTTGAACGTAGCGGGATTAAAACCTGTGTTTTTTTCTAAAATGACTTATGGTATTGATTGATATTACGGTTTAATTATTGAAAATCAGCCATTGATTTTCGTTATTTAGATATTATAGAATAATTTAAGAGTAACTAAAAATATATATATGTATAAAACTTGCGCTTGCGCACACGCTACCTCTTAAAAATCACACCTCACCCAATCACACCTGTAATTGTTTTCACCGTATATAAAATCTAAGACATTTATTATAATATTTCAGCTTGTCAGTCAGTCTATTGAAATTCGAGCGTGTCTTATCGGTAATTGGATATCATTATATGGGATTACTGCTGCCGGTTTGACTTAAATAATGGATAAAAGTATAGTAGGTTGAATTACAAGGTGTAACAAAATGTTAATGATATTTATTATAGTATAGTTGCTATATAATATGGATTAAATTAATATTTTTTCAGATACGATCCGAAAAAAAATTTTTTTCTTATATTTACAGAGTTTTAATGGAAAGTACTATGTTTTCTACTCTCTGCCCAAGTGATTTATATTATAAATTCCTTGAAATTTCATCTTTATCCAAAATTAAAACTTATGGTCTAGTCCATAATACTTTTTATAGAAAGTATAATAAATAATGTCTACAGCCTACAAAGCTATTTCAATCTTCAAAAGAACATTCAAATATCAACTGCCAATCTACTTAGAACGGTCACCAATTAAACAATTAATATCAATTAATATAATTACAACGTCAGTACCAATTCAAATCCGAAAGCCTTAATCATGCTTTAAAATACAATTAAATAAAAGATATGTTATTAGTGTATAAAAGAATCTATATATGGGGACGTTCGGACAATTTATCATTTGTATTTGTACGATACGATCTAAGTCGGTAATAACGGGAGGTAGCGGCTACTGATAATTGTTAGCGCCCGCGGCGTTGCTTGGGATCTCTGGGAAGGGAAAAGAGAAAGCGTTTCTTTTTAATTTTGCCTGTGAATGAGGAGCAGACCAGTCCAGGGCAGTGGGGCAGGGGTACAAGCGTGCATCTGTATACGTGATAGGTTGTGAGTTCGATTCCCACTCGAAGAAGTGATATATTCTCTAGGTAACGAGACAAAGCAGACCGTTGAATTTCCCTACACATAACGTACGCCTTCAGAATTCAGAAAATGGAATGTAAGTGTTAAAATGGCAACTGAGTATCCTAACACTAAATAAAGATACAGCGTAAATTAAAAAAAAATATTGTTTCCTGAATAGCGAGGCTGGCAAAGGAAGGTTTTCTTTGTAATTAAGTTGGTAAATTAAGTAAAAAACATTTCACGTTTCTTTTGCTATACTCTTGGGCAGGTAGGAAATGGAATGGAAATGGAATATTTACGATACCTATTATGATCCCAGTTTTCTTTTTCAGCACTAAAAACGATTTTGTTTACGACACTGATATCATTTTTAATTAAATATATAAATAAACTTTGAAATTTGTGACTGATATTCTAAGGATCTTTTTGTAAGCTTATACCCTATATACGATGGTGAAACGAGTCAAAAAATATGTTAAGAAAAAATTGTTTCTCCGTCGACTTGAACCTACAATCATCATAAATTCTGACAATTCTCAAATTAACACTGCGCCAATTTTTTTTAAGAATAATTGTATTCTGTACTTTTTTTACGTTTGGTTTAAACTTAAGTTTAACACAAAATGAAATTCGCAGAAAATATGCTTAGCGTGTGCTTATTTTCGAGCAAATCAAATATTTTGTTAAACAAAATATTGCGTCACTTTTTTTTGAGTGCACGTTAAGTTAAATAAATAACCATTTTCATATTATAATAATTGTTATCCTTTCTTTTGAGCGCGGTACACGCAACTTTAAGTCCAGTAGCAAATAAACATAATTAAAAAAAATGGCACGTACTATTCAAATTTATCTACGTTTATGGCTTAACATTTTTTTTTGCTTTAGGGAATCAAGTATCAAGATACCATGTTTTCCGCTTTCGTTAATTGTATATTACTTGTATACCAGTATTTATATTTTTTTCAGCTAATTGCCGTCCTCTGCTGAACGTCTCTATCTTTCATAGAGCACCAACCATCCCATGTCCTGGGCTGCCTTCTAATGCATATGAGGTGAAAAATATAGAGAGAGATCACCTTTTTCTCCACTTTTTACTTATTTAAATATATTACATACTAGTATTCTTGTATTTGATCATTTTAAATTTAAAAGAAATGAGATCGTCGTGGCGCAGTGGGAGAGGACATTCGGGGAAATAATTATATTTTTTTATTTTCATATATTAGACGCGGCATTAAATTCTGTATTTCCAACTAAACTTTGAGGTACCAACATGCAATATGTTAACAAATTAGGCGGAAGTTGAAGATATAGTGTCCAAACACTAGGTTACCCCTACCTACCCTCCTGTAAGGGAAACAGCCTAAATCTGTTAAAAAAATCACCTACATTCATAAAAACTTCCCATACACAGATTCCAAGGTGTATCAGACATACAGCTCAATCAGTTGGTTAAATTACAAAGTAACGTTTAATGAACGCGTATATTGTAATTACGACGCCGTGTCCCACAACCGGTTGTTGAGCTATTGGAACGTGGTGTTGGAACGCGAAAGCTTCGCTATGATAGTTTGAAGTTAATGTTAATTTATGCTTTTATTTTTTTTTAAGTGTGTGGGTGTCATAAAAGTGTGAATGAAGTGAAGTCGTCGAACCTGCGCCTCTTGTATATCGTTTAAGCGCTTTGATCTTTCAGCCATACGTTATTATCAAGTTACATCGAAGTTTTTTTTTAGATTTACATAATATTCTCTACAGGTTAAGCAGGGAAATCTTTCTTTGTGTTAACTAAAACTTGAATCTACAATTTCAATGTAAAATCTTCTTTGTAAAGAAGCGAAGCGAATTTCAATGAAATTTTTCGTCTGTGAAAGTTATACCTAAACTATTGAGTGGGTGTTACCAGTCACACTGTTACACTCCTTCACGAAGTTCACAAAAAAATGTATTTCACTGTATTAAAATAGTAACGGTATCCTATTAATTGAACTATATTTTCAAAATCATATAATAACTATATTTTATGATAAAGTTTACAAAACATACAAAAATGAGAACGTTAATCGAATCCGCGACTTTTGGGAACCGTCCAAGTAGCTATCTTTAGTATGAAATTACACTTTAAAAACAATATTTTTTTATTTTTGAAATCTATTTATCGCTTATATTATATAGTTTACTGTACAACAGCATCTTCTATATATTAGATATGGGAGTGGGAGTTTTTAAAGATTGCAAAGTAGAAAATAATAATCGCAGGCGTTTAACAACGTATATTTAGATGCAATTGAAACATTATTTATGAACTATATGTGGTGATCTAGTTCACACTGCTGGATTTTGCCGGCGGCCTTTTAATATCGTCTTTTTTTATATAAGAATAGATAAATTAATAGCTTAAGAAATTAAAACACGCTTCTTTTAATAAAACAAAATTAATAAGACGAATGTAATGAGCACAAAATCGATATATTTACTATATATATATAATAGTCGCTTCCAATTCCATCACCAGACCAGTTCTATGGTACCATAATGCTGTATTTAATTATCACTTAATCTTCATGTAATTGCTAAGTTTCATGATGATACAATAATTAATAGTGCGTGAAATTCAAATTCTTAGATTTTATTATATAGCCAAGTATAGCCTCAAAAATAAAAAGATCTTTTAATTTTTTTTGCAAGATAAGCAAAACATATAGCGCTAGATCTTTCGGTTCTTCACTTTTGACCACTTAGAGCAGTTGTGATACGGATATGCAATTTTCGTCAATGTTTTCTTATGAAGTTATCACGTAAAGTTTATTTTTATTTATTTTATGATTGAACCAGAAAAATATTATACTCATGCTGGAATAAAAGATATTTTTTTTCTGAGAAAACATTCTAGAGATCATAATAATTTTTAAATTAATGTCTTTTCTGTCATTATTTTAATTATACGTATTGTAATTATTGTGCTCTTGGAAAAAAATGCTCTTAATATGTACGACGTAAACAAGTCATAAAAATTCCATAAGACCATGTAGATTATTTTTTTTAGTTTCCCACATATAGCACGGTAGTCAGATAGACACACCCCCCAATTTTCAAGATATTGCGTGTTGAGTAGCGGGACTCAACGCCGCGCTTCAATCTTACCGAACTGCATACTAATAATATTTTTCCACAAAAATGTTATATTTTCGCGTAATCCAACGCTGAACTTTCTTTGAATAGATAAAAAAAAATACATGTAAGTATAAATCAAACCTACGACTATCGACACTACGATGTTCTAGTACTTAACATTATCATATTAAATCACTAAAATCGTGTAATAATTCATTTCTACCACAGTATGTATGAGAGCTTAGAACGCACACATATAAACAACAAACCTATACAAATAGGATGACCTCACGCACACTGCCATATTAACACCTGCTACATCCACTCGTGCCGACTGTCATTTAAAAAGGTGTGGCCACGGAAAGAAATTTATTGTATTTTTTAAAGGTTTTTTTTATTAAATATTTCATGTGGTTATGATAATTAAACTGGTTTGATTTTGTTAGTAACTAGTTTTTTTACTTTTGTTAATATAATAGTAATGTTAGTTTTTTTTTTATTTTTGTGTATTTATGTGTCATATTTTATAAATAATGTGAGAATAATAGGGCGAACAAAAAAGAATTGGTTTAGTCTAGGTTAAGAAGCATACATAATATATTTTATAGCGTAAAAAAACCCTGTCGCTTAAAAATCTCTTTAGTCCTGGTAATAAGACGAAGCGCGGCATTGAATTCCGCGACTCAACGTGTAATGTTTCGATATGCGTGCGTGGGGGATGAGACGGGGAGTGCCCTTAACAATAGGTTCCCTTTGTATCCCTGCTATAATGGAATACAGCGTGAAGCAAAAAAAAACTCTCATGCCCATAATTAAAGCTTAAATAACATTTTATTTACTTGGCTTCGTATAAAATATAAGATTACGCTATAGTTATAATAATTTATGATTGAATTTCTGATTTTAGCTTAGGAATAGTTAATATAATAATAAATATTATTATAATAACATGTATATTAAATAATAAAATTTATAACATATTTTGGATTTCGTATAATATAACCCTAAAAGCGTTTTCATTACTTTATATGAGTAATAACAGTATAATTATTTTGAAAAATCCTTTTAGTATGAGAATAATTATTGTTTTTGTTTTCGAGAACGAAAGTCTCTGTCTTAATGGAAACCGTTTTAAAACCAGGTTCCCTGGTTCTCCCTGCCTACTCTGCTACATGTGGATATAGCGTGAAACTAAAAAAATGTAGGGAATAAATATAGTGAACATTAAAATTAAATTAATTTCACATACATATATCATTTGTATATAATTTCAAACTTAAGATTCACTTACTTTATTAATGCTCTATTGGTCAATAAGCATACACTCAAATTATATACAACCTAAAACTAACTCTATTTCAACGCACTTAAGATCAAAATACCTATTTTTTCAATACTTTCATACACGCCCGTGTAAAATCACTGTGAATGGTCAACGGATATTTGCTGATACGATTTTAAACTTTAATTATTAAAATTTAAAGTTCAATTTTCAATCTACCAGGAAGTAGGATTGGATAAAGCACAGGTTGCAGGGTCGTGGGAAGTCGAGACGGTTTACTATTTTCTGTTATTAGACTGTATTTTTTTTATTCTTTTTGTTCAACAAGTGTTAGTCGGTTATTGGGTATGACATAACGTTCTAACATATTTGTTATTTGCTAACCGACTTTAAATAAAGGTTATGTTATATAAAAAAATAATTGGATATGTAGATATTATATGTTTGTATGAACGAATTTTGTGGAGTGTGGATTTGTATAGATGATAATGATTCCTTCAATTTTAATTATTATAATATTATCTAAATTAAATTATTTTAGGGTTTAGTTATTAAATATTTTCGGAATAACTATTGCAGATTTCATTCCCTTTCATATTGGGGTGTATTTACGTTATTTTTTAGCTTCACGCTGTATATAGCGTAAATAATATATCGTATATATACGATATATTATTTTATCAAATAAAAATTTAAGGCCGTCAAAAAATTCACCGCCCTGGTAAGAAAATAGAAAGCGGAGCTAAGTTCCGCCTTTCATCACGTAAATGGAATAGGAAATAGAGAAGAGGCTATCTTTCATTAGGTTCTGCCTACTAACTTTTACATAATAATTTGGGCTTAGGATAATAAAAATGCTATGCAAGCAGGAATAAAAAAAGAAAAAAAGATAATTTGGTCTACTTTTTCCATACTACAAAACAGCTAAGTGGATATAGAATAACGATGAGAAAGTATAAAATTCTCCTTTAAAAAAATATAATAAAAAAATCTATCGATCATCTAATAATATCGATATATTATAGTATACTATAGTATAAATTATGCAATTAGTACTGACTCGTTAATGATAAGTTTTATGTTCATATGATGATGGGATGGTTAGGTGCGCGTGAGCATTGTTTATAAACGGTATGTATTCACGTGACGGTGAAAGTAATAAATATTTCTATTAGCATGTTAAAGGTTAAAGATTATACCATGATGTGGATGCATGGATGGTTGTGGGTTCAATTTCCATTCATGGTAGAAAGAAAAGGCGCGGTGTTGAGTTTCGTCACCTAACACAATATGTTAAAAATTGAATAAAAATTAGCAGAACGGAGTGTCTTAACACTAGACTCCTTATGCTTACCATACAATCTGCGGGAGCGCGAGCTAAAAAGTATTTTCTCGTCATTCAATTAAAACTATCGAAAGAAAACAATATACTAAATCGCCATTGTACAACGTGAACGCGATAAAACCGTTTGATCGACCGCCGCCTTTTACTTTACAACAAAATAAAAATTTAATTATTAATTTTTCTTTCATTAACATACTAATAGAGGCTCTTCAATATCTATCTATCTGCGTATAATAGCGAAATTTAGTTTGGAACTAATAAATTTTGATTAAGTCATTAAAAAATAATACCCATATTTATATTTTGGATTATCTCGAGATATTTTCAATGGGATTAATACGAGTTTAGTAGATTAATTATTATTATATCGATTTTATTTCTATCGATTTTATTATGTAGGGATGTGAAACCTGTTTCGTGGGAGTTTTTGTTTTCTATATTATATATGTAGCTTGATATTAATTGCCTTTTATTAATTTCTATAATACCGTTTCATATGGGAACTGATTAGTTTTAATGTGATATATGGTATAATTGAAAATAATAATTAATATTTTGATGTTTAGAACAGTTCATTGGACGGTACGATGGTTGTGGGTTCGAGATACATTTATTATATTTCTTATAATATATAGCAATTGATATATTTGAAGCTCTATCATAAAAATCCTTTTTCGTTTTTTCGTGTACTGAATTTCTTCGTCACATACGTTCATTTCGTTTGCTTGAAAAACAAAAAACAAAAAATGGCGGCAATGTATCTTCAGAATGTCACATTTAATGGTATTAAAACCAGCTAGTTACATTCAGTACAGCCAAAGAGGTTTGATTACTAATAATACATTCAAAATACGAAAATAATTTTGCCCCGACCTAATTATAAAGAAAAACTAAAAATTTCGGTACCATAATATTGTATCATAATTGGTATTGAGGCCAGTCGTGGCGCAGGAGCATAAAATGTGACTGTAACGCGAGGAAATGAAATATTTATCTAAAATTTATATTTTCATTTCTTCGTTCTGGTGTCGAGGCAAAGTGCGGCGTTAAGTTCTGCCACTCAACACGTAATGCCTCTAGAATTCGGTGGAAAGTGGGGAACGGAGTATCTTAATGGTTAAAAGGTTCTGTCTGCCTACCCTGCTGTGTGCGGGATACAGCGTGAAGTTGATTTTTATTTTTTTTATAATATTAGTTTCATTACAATATTTAAATCTTTGATAGTAGGTAACAAATTTTGATAATTAGAACAAATTCCATTAATACGAAAAACATCACGTGTAATTAATCGATATTATTTCACGGCAATTATAATAGCTGATTGATTATGTATATTTAATCTTAGATGTGCCATTATTTTTTGCATTCACCGATTTTTTTATAGATATCGACGTGCTAGTAAATCATTGAGAGGGCATTTGAGCCGGATCGCATTATATAAGTGTAAAAAGGTCGCAGATTCATATCCTGTTCGCCTTGATTTAATTAGTGTTTCATAGTTTTTTTTTTGATTGATTCTTGTAAATTATTATGTGGCTCTATGTTGTACTTGTTGTTCGTACATTATATCCAAGTTGTCTGAACTATTTTTTAGATTTTTAAAGTGGTCTTCCCTACTTAAGACATATAATTATTTATTTAGTACCGTATATTTTCACATAGCAGGATTTGAACCACACCATCTTAAAAACCAATCAAGCCCTCTGACCACTAAATCTCCCCTTGGATCAATGGGGAGAAATGGGAAGAAAGAGGTCCCCCTCTTTCTATTATAGTTTTTTTTTGTGTTTTCATATCAAATGTAAACTTAAATAAATTGATAAATTTTATATGTATAGTCCGTTTGCAAAGCTAGAAGAAAAAATAGGAACACGTTTCTAGCACGTCCACAGTAAACATAATCTCTCTAGGGCAGTCGCTGGCGGTTTCTTTTAAACACTTTGTTTTGTTAGACATTTCCTCATGTCTATTCAGGCTGGCACCTCCCGCATCGGCGCAAGAAAATCTCAAAACAACATAACGGGTCGCTAAGTGGCCAAAAGCGCAAACAGTATGTATAGTACGGTTTGCATAACCTGTACGCTAACTAGAGTTTAACCTACAGTTAACTGTATTTTTATGTGCTAAGGTTCAAATTTGACTGTTAGTTGGTCAGATTGTTTACTTAACTAATGAACATCTAACTGAGTGGTCGTAATCTGTGGTCACTTGTCATTAAACATTGTATCTAGTTGAGGGGTCACCAAACTTATTTTAGATCTAGCAGTGTTGATTAATTTTAAATGTATGGTATTTTACCCTAAAAAGGATGCTTTTTCTAAATTATCTATTTAATATTTGATAAAGACGCCGCCGTAGGCACAACGTGACAGTTGTGGATTCGATTCCCAATCGGGGAATTAATTATTTTCATTTACTTGCTCTCATTCTCAATAAAATTATTTTTAATGTTTTTTATTATTCTCTCATTATATAATGAGTTCATGAATATTTAAGGTTTTAAAAATTCCACCAACTCCTATTTTCGAGACATTACATGTTGAAACGTGGCTCTTAACACCGAGCATTGTCTTGTTACGGGAGCGAAGACATAAAAATATTAAATAATACTTTCCTCCGAGTGCGAATTGTACCCGCAACTGTCACATTTACAGTCACACGATGTGACACCGCGACACTACAGACTCACTTTAGTATGTATTTTTTTATCTATTCTTAAGAATGCGGAAGGTATGATTTGATGAGAATAAAAAAAAGTGCAAGTTGGGTTAGGTTCGACGTGAACGACAACTTGAAATATTAAAAATTGACAAACTTATTTCATCATTCATTTTATTTGAAATGGACTACAATTATAAGTTTGTGATAATTTCTGTCTGTGAAAAAAAAGAATAAATTTACATTTTTCGGAAATTTTCATTTGTCTCTACCCCAAATTCTCACTTCTCCCGAAATGATATAATTGTTAGTCTACGGGAAATACGCTATAGATTTGGATTACGCAGCAAATAAAGTTAATTGTAGATAAATATCCCCGGACGATCTAGAGGTAAATGGCTTTGATAGAAGGACAGATGTACAAAAAGTGACTCTATAAGGGGCATATGGAGGCAAGGAACCCTGAAATGTTAAAAGATTAACTATAGCTACAGCCTAAATCATTAACAATATTTTTTTGTAAAACAAATTAACACCCGCCATTACATCAATCACGAACGATCCAAATAGGTCAATCAAAATTAAAACAAAATGAACTTATATAATATATTTATAGGTAATAATAAAGTCTACCGACCAGTTTCATATAATGAAACCAATCAAAATTCAATTTGCCTTCTAAAAGATCCTGGTAGTGAAAATCAGTATAAATCATGAGGGCTCATCTAGTGAATGGCTCGTGAGTGTCGTAGGTTGTCTTTGTGATAGGTAATGTAATTTCTATTACTGAGGGAAATGCTTGCTTCACTTTTGTGCGTAAGATTAATTATTTCTGACATAAAATATATGGAATGATCAGTATTTCATCTATTCTCGCTAAGATATTTCAAGTTTTTTTCTATTTTCTAGGCATTACTAGGATTTTACATAGCTTTGAGTTTGGAGTCCCGTAATAAATTGAAACGTAGTGGTTATATTTCACTAAGCTGGTAAGAGAAACGGATAAAAAATAATACTTTGTTTTGCACTAAAATTATTTCATTGATAAATATTATTTTAAATTTCTTACAAATATTAGCTGTCGCAAGATATTTATTAAGAATTAGTGACGCATTTCTCCACTCACCTTAACTTATTTTAACACTAAATTCCTTCTGTATGCGGGATAAAGCGTGAAACCAAAAATAATAACATCAATATCACGTGAACATTTCTTATCTTTAGCATTCAACGCATTACGTATTTGACCGCGAGTTTTTGCACAACTGACCAAACGAATCGATTTCTATGTAGATCACATAATCTATTGTTTTGCAGCGCCATCTCTTATATATTGATGTGAGTGGCTAATTAGGGAGTCTACACAGATTCGACAATTTTTTTTTATTTCTTTTTCTACGTTGGTACCTATAAATATTCTGTAGGTACCAACGTAGAAAGAATATCTAGATATTGATTCATAAAATATAATTTTGTATCTTAAATATTTAAGTTATATCTTTACATTTTTACAGTCAAAACTACTTACAGAAATATTAAGAAGTATATATTTTTTTATATTTGTTATAATAAAGATCAAACCATATCTAAAGAACACGGAGATACATTTTTGTCTTTAGTTTGTAGTGAGCCTAAAGATATCAAACCAATGCCAAATATATGCTAAACTCTACGTAAAACGACTGCTAAGTACACATGTGATCTGTACATTGATTCCTTTTGTGACATCATATTATAAAGCCAAAGATACCGCACCTACTATTTGAATTGTATAACAATTTATATTTATAAAGCTTTCGTGACTGTTATGTAAAATAAAAGTCTTCGCAAATTACCTATTTAATAGACAGACTGGCAGAACTATGTGATATATTAGCTTATTTTACTTTTAAACAAAAGTATCTGTTGTAAAACTGAATAGCATTTGGCTACACCTGTGAAAAATAAAATATTATTTTAATTAAAATTAAAATAAAATTAGCTTCACGCTATATCCCGCACACAGCAGGGTAGGCAGAGGGAACCTAGTGTTAAGACACTCCGTTCCCCACTTTCTGCCGAGTTCTGGAGGAATTGCGTGTTGAGTGGCAGAACTCAACGCCGCGCTTTACCTCGACACCAGAGCGAAGAAATGGAAATATAAATTTAAGTAAATATTTCATCTCCTCGAGTGGGGATCGAACCCACAACCAGTCACGACTGGCCTCAATTAATAATTAATTATTTTAATGACAGTAAATAGATAAACTAAGATTATGAAAATCTATACTTTTTAAGCTTGACATATCGCTATAAGTTTTTTTTTGTTTTTTTTAGCTTTGCGCTGTATGCCGTACATAGCAGGTTAGGCAAAAGGAACTTGGGGCATAGTGCTAAGACACTCCATTCCCACTTCCCTTCATCGCTTTCCGCATACCTCCGTTTATCATATTGCTTGTTGAGTGGTGGAACGTCGCCTTTTGCCTCGTTACCAGAGCGAATAAATAAAAATATTAAATATTTCATTTCATCAAGTGGGAGTTGAATCTAAAGCCTGGCGCGTTTAGTCGCGCGCTTGCACCCCTGCACCACAACTGGCCTCTTTTATTTGTAGCTTAAGTTTTCATGTTATTAAATTATCATAAAATAAATTTCACTCATCTCTCAATTTAATCATTTATTTTTAAAACAAGTTTAGTTAAATTTACAAGATTATTGTTTGTATTTTCCCCCATCACGTGACTTAGGTGCTCAATACATGTACGTTTCAACACCTACGTTTATTAATAGTCTACTCGCGTCCGATACACATTGATAATTCACACGGCAAATCCTGAGCGCGTTTTAACTGGACTTTTATAACAAAAGGTTGTACCTCACATCCAGTTAAATTAAACCATCCAGTTAAATTATAAGGTTTAAATTTAACTGTGCTTTTTAACTGGATAATTAAGTGATGACGGCAAAGCACGCGAGAAAAATGAATAAATGTTATTTTATATTCTTTATGCGACGCCTTATGTAAGACTAAGTAGTTCATTAGGTCAATGTACTTACTATTCGGTTTAATAGATCGATTGTAATATACTTTTGCATTTTGATCACGTTTTTAATGCACCACAACGTACAACATTGTTTGTATGCATTTCCATAGGAATTGTTGTTTCTAAGGCTGTTTTATTTCACAATAGTTTCCAAAATAAATCAATTCGAAGTTTATATATTGAATAGCTAATTTTTTAGGCTAGTCAGTAGTGAGTGGCGGAACTCAACGCTTTGCCACACCAGAACGAAGAAATGGAAATATAAATTTTAATAAATATTTCATATCCTCGAGTGGGGATCGAACCCACAACCAGTTGTATTTACAAACACACTTTATGCCCCTACGCAACGACTGGCCTCCTCTTTCATTTCTTTCATTTCTTCGCTTTGATAAAACGCAATGCCTCCAGAATTCCACGGAAAGTGGTGAACGGAACGGACAGCCTAACAATAGATTCCTTCTGCTTAAACTACTAAGTGCGGAATGACGCGAGAAGGTAAAAAAGCTTATTATTAAGCTGAAATTTTGTTAAAGTATTAAAATACTCGCATTTTACATCAGTTCTTAACTTTCTTTAGCCAAAATACTCTTAATACTAGACTTTTCTTTATGTATGTTTTAAATTTTATAAGTACAATCTACTAAAATCTAAGAAAAAATGGAGGTGCGAATTCCAAATCAGCAAAATGCAATGAAAATAGAAAATTGTATATTAATTATAACATAGATATACGTCACGAGAACGCCTTAAAAGCATATTTTTAAAAGCCAAGAATTTTAAAATAATTACGAAACAACTAATTAAAAATCAACCGACTTTCTCCAAGCTAAACTTAAGCAAGTAAATCGATATCGCTAACAAATGGTTAGGGCACACCGTAAGTTACGAAATGGCAGCTTGAAAAAAAAAGGCGTTATGGTTATCAATAAAGTTATATTAAATATTAAAAAAATGGTCGGTTACACGTTCGATTTCCACTTAAGGATGCTTCTTAGCTTCACACACGTGTTCACATTTGTAAGGGTAGGCAGAGGGAATGTAGTATTAAGGCTTAGAGGCTTCCACATATTTCGAGATGTTACGTGTTGAGTGGCGGAACTCAACGCCGCACTTTGTAATATTAATAGAACAAGGAAATTAAAATTATTATTTCCCCCAATTAGATATCGAAAACAATAGTCGCGTTTATAGTCAAACTGTGTGACTGCGTTACGACAGCCTCAAGAAAGGGTTCAATTTAAATTATTTAAATTATTTCGGTTCGGTAAGATGAAGTCTCTAATAATATAAAAGATGGAAAAATTAAGAACGGAGAATCTTATCACTCACATTTCACTGTTTATCCTGGTAAATACTAATAGTTCTTAAAAGCATCAAGACATGGTGGCCAACTGAATAAATAACCTATCAATAAATCCAATAAAAAGGCATATTCAGGTCCTATGGAAAGTACCGATTGGATAAAAAACATTTTGAAACATTATTTATTCAACGTAATAAACAGATAATGTCCAATAAAATCGCGTATAAAATATGTTAAAGGTAACACTTTGGATACAAAAAAAAATCAAGTATTAGTAAATAGATTGAAATCCATTAGGCTTACCATACACTTGCTTGCTTGATAGTGTTTTTTTTTTAATATTTATTCTAAAAATTTTTTGTTATGTCGTCGCGCAGGGGCACAAGTGTGTGACTGTAAACGTGACAGTTGTGAGTTCTATTCCCAATCGGGGGAATGAACTATGTAATAATTTCGTTTTTTGCTGTGATAACAAGGTAAAGCGCGGCATTAATATCCACCACTCAACACAGTCATACTGGATAATTCAATGGAAAGTAGAAAACAGAATTGTCGTAACGAAGAAGGGAGTGTCAGTGTGTAATATTAGCCTGGAAATCTTAGTCTTATTTTATTAAAATCTATAGTGTACACTCCACTTTAGTTCAAGTAATCCAGCGGTGGATCCATATCAAAGCTATACAAGCTATCAGTGTAGCCGTACGGAGTGATTGTTGTAATGACAATTTATGTAATATATGTAAACGAGGACGATAAGTGGTCACTGTCTAATAGGACCACCCGTAAGAGGTAACCGATTTTTGTGTTAATGTTTGGATTTTATTACAATTATAGTTTTTTTTAGATATATTTTTGTTACGGCCGTCGTGGCGCAGTGCCGCAGAAAACCTGCGGTCGGTACGTGACGGTTGTGGGTTCGATTTTTAATCGGTAGAACGAATTGTTTTTTTACTAGATATGGTAATAAGACAAAGCACGGCGTTGATTTTAACCACTCTACACATGCCATGTGTCCTTGAGTGGTGTGTGGAAAACTTAACATGAAGATAATATAAAACTTCATAATATAAATCCAAACATAAAAATAAACATTTTATACATCAGCCAAATAACAGGCTTATTTGACTGAGCTGATAGAAAACGAAAGTTAATTATAATAATATGTAATAATGTTTTAGAAGAACGAAAATTTATACACTCTATTAGTCACAATCAAAGGTTTTTTTATTATGTAACACAATTTGTTACTTCAAAACGCTAATTGATCAAGAAATATGGAAATTTACTAATAGTTAGTTAAAAAGTTATTTAACGTCATAAGTATTTGAAATTCTTACGTTGTGATACGCAAGTTAAGTAGTAAGCCAACATAGTGTCAAGACTCTGTTTCCTTACAATTTTTATGGTTGTCAACGGCATTGGCGGCAACCAACGGGGGATTATGTTTAACCAAAGCAGGGTTATGGAAAAAATATATTAATAAATGGGGATATTCATAACGTCATAAAGTAGAACGCACGTGCGATAGGAGAATAAAATCACTAAAATGGCTCGTCCAAAATTCATATGAATAGCCCAAGCTCGTAAAAAATGAAAGCCTTTGGATGGAATCCCCACCTGGAAAAAGCTCCTAACAGATAGTAATCTTTCAACTATAAAAAACATGTTTTAGAATTAAGCTTTTCTATATAAATTACACTTATTAGTAAATAAAAACTTATTCAATTTATTCCATTTATTTATTTATCTATCCCAAAACGGGAATGGAACCCACAACTATCATAATCAAATTATCGTCCATATATATCATCCATATTTTTTAAGTTACATAAAACATAATTCTTTAACTTATATATTTCAAACTGAACCTTCATATATAAGTAATGTTTATTTAAACTGACTCTAATACACTCATACGCGCGTACGTTTCATGCTCCGTCGCATTACGGTACTTATAGTGTTCGTACAACATGACTTCAACAAGCATTTATGTCTCTTATCATTAATATGAATTATCATTTTACTATTTTATGTCTTATCTGTTTGTTTGAAAAGAACCTAAATTCGATTTCTGCCTTTTGTTTATTGATCATTTTTGTGGTTGACGGTAAACGCGATGGTAGTGGATTCGATTCCCACGAGGGGGAATGAATTATTTTTGAATCCGCTCAAATCACAATGTCTCGAAAGCTGGGGCCCATAATGCCATAATGTTCTCTTTGCTTATCCTGCTATATGCGTTATGCAGAGTGAAATATAAAAAATATATAAAGTTTCTGCATATTGGTAGATTTTGAGGCCGTCGTGTGGTGCAGTAGGACTGACTGTGAACGCAATGGTTATGGAATCGATCTCCACTTGGGAGAATATTTGTTAAACAGCTGTATTTGTCGGGGCTGTCGTGGCGCAGGGGCACAAGCGCGCCGACTGTAAGCGCGACGGTTGTGTGTTTGATTTCCACTAAAAATATTTAATATTTTTATTTTCAGACTCGATGGAATGTGGGGAACAGAAGTGTCTCAATGGAAACGAAGTGCTAAAGCACTTCATTTAAACTAGGTTATTAGGTGCCCCCTGCACTCTATGTGGAGAATACAGTGTGGAGCTAAAAAAAGGCTTAAGCTATTTTTTTTGACTTATGATTAGTACGTTATCACTGAATTGCATTATTGTCTTAATACTAGCTTCCCTCTAACCTGGCTATACAGAAAAAAATGTAAAGCTCTTTACAGGTTGCAACAAGTAGATTATTGTATCTTTTTTCTAAAAGATCTACCTTTAGTAACTAATACACCATTATCTTTCTAACATTATATCGCTCTTAAGAAGTACACTGCATTAATAAATACAATATTCACGATATAAATAAGCAAAGTTACAGGCTTTTGACATCGCTATATGCGAATAAAGCAAAGAACTCGGTATATTTGTCAACGCACTGTGGACTGTGCATCTAGTACACTTGAATGGCGTTGTTTGTAATGTACTTTCAAATTTAGTACCGTCTAGGAGCGGTGAGAGTTGAACATTTATTATTTTTATATTTTTAGCTTCTTCATGCTGTATCCAGCACATAGCAGGGTAGGTTAAAAACCGGAAACGTAATGATAAGACATGAACGGAGGTTAATTTTAAGACATTTTCGTTCCCCATTTTCCACCGAATTCTCGAGGCATTTGTTTGTTGAGTGGCGGAACTCAAAGCCACCATTTGCCTCCTCACCAGAGCTAGGAAATAAAAACCTTAAATATTTCTTTCTTCCGAGTGGGAATCGAACCCACAACTGTCGCGTTTATTGCCACACCTTTGCACCACTGACACAACGGTATCCACGAATAATCAATTTTTTATTTAAATTATTCCTGAGCTCTAACCAGATAGTTTGACCTAATAATTTTTAATAATTTTATTTAATTTACAACTATGTGCCTAAAATATTTCATGAATATCTATGTAAATAGAAATAATTCTTATACTAGTAACTGTAAGTGGAACGATGGATGCGCACGCGCAGCCCCCCGCTGCGCAACTATCGGTGTCTCTGATTTGTGGACTAACGCATTTTGAATTACAATTTCGTACTATTTATGATGAGCCTCAGAATTTACATATTACATACATGCTATAATGGCATCCTCAACTTTTTTTGTGAATGTAGGTGAATGTTTGTTTTGTATTGATTTTGATCATGTATGTCTTAGCTTCACATCTACATTAATTAATATAATATTATAAAGCGATTTTATTTGGTTGAAAACACTAATAAGGAAGTAAAAAGGATAGAAAAGGAAGAAATCAGGAAGTACTTCCTGAGACTAATTTAAAAATATTTTTATATTTCAATGCTTTTCTATGGACTATATACTTATTATACTGTACTAGCAGAGCAAGGAAATGAGAAAAAATCTACCTTTTAGAATGTAAATATATAAATATATAATAATAGTGTTAAAACAAGGTAAATACTTTTAAGAACGTCGTAAGAAGCGACCATGGGAAAAAAGTATGGATTGTGAACTTTTCAGAAGAAATAGCATCCAAAAACTGGTTAGCACACATATAATTAGGCGAAACGAATTATGATAGAGGTTTTATTAATTATAATAATCCTTCTTCGTATTAATCAGAATTTTAGTCGAGACCAATTTGAAAGTGAATTGATTTTGTTATATGTGAACTTAATGACTATATTAATAGATACTCAAATAAAAAAAAAATTAAAAGGCTTAATGATAAAAGAATAATAGTAAAAAAATAAAATATAATAATTAAAGCAGATAGAGGCAGATAAGAATATTTTTTGAATGCAAATGAACATCTGAGATCTGAGATTGACGCGTTCAATTAAACAAACTTTCTGGAGATATTACTAGGTGGTGGAACTTAACACCGTTCTTTGCCTCGCGCTTCAACTTTGTAATATATACAGGTACAGATTAAAATAACAGAAAAGTAAAAAAGATGTAATCATAACAAGTTCTTTGATTTTCACGATTATTACACATTTTAAATGAAACTATTTTAACCGGATTAATCGCGTATATTTGGGATTATACATTTTTGGAAATCCGACGTTTCGAACACTTTGCAGTAGTCTGTGGTCACGGGTGGTCTACCTGTTAAAATAGTTTTATTTAAAACAATGTAACCAATTTTCGTACACTAAACCCCGTACCTAACCCAAATTTTAGCCACTCGTTAAATCCACACAGCCTTATAAGGTTACTTAATTACACCTACATAAAACTTTTCCATATATAACGAGAAACGCTACTGATTAAGAAACTGAATTCCTACGCCTATTCCGATTAGAGACGGCTCTGAATTTTATATAACGATTCATATTTTTTAAAAAGCAAATTTTTATTTGACGACTATAAAATGGTGATTGCGGTAACTATTGGCAAGAAGAATTGGTTTTGACAAAGTAATAACTAAGTAATCAGTTATGTTATAGTTAGGTTTAATTGACTACTGGTTGATTTGATATTGGCCTGAGGTGTATTTTTTTTTATTATTTTATAGCAAATCTTAACTACCTGTTATAGGATTTTGTGTTAAATTCTACACTAGCGACCCGAATGCGGCTTCGCCTGCTTCATCTTATTATTATATTATAGCCAAATTATATATTTTCTTATTATTAATTGTAGTCTACTGAAAGGTCTTACAGTAGTTTTTGCGTGAAAACACAACAAGTGTCTATCCTCACACATTTTTAGGCTTATAATATTCGAAATATATAAATATAGGCTATATTATAAGAAAATTAGTCGTAGCAAGCAACTTCGTCTCTCTGGATTACAACACGTAAAATCCTGTTTATTCCTCGAGTGGTCGTATTCCTTAGTCGAGTGGCGGAACACAACGCCGTGCTTTACCTCGTTATCAGAGCGAGGAAATGAAATTATGATCTTAAAATTATATAAAAGTAAATTACTAAAAGTTCTTTTCTTTATATTTTTACATATTATCTCTTTAAAATAAATTTCTAATAAAAATCCTACTTCTATTTATAGAAGGTAGGGTTAACATACAGCCGATGTTAGAGAAAATTTAATTTTCTAATGCAAGATTAAAAAAGCGCATATGAATCGTCTCATCCATTCTTATTAGATAATTAGCTTGTAAAAACACTTGTTTAACATGTTGTTTTTAGTTTATAAATTGCAGTAATTTATTAAAAATTCTTGATTGTATTACAAAATAGAAGCTTAATTGAGTGTTGGCTATAAATCTATGTATGTATAAATGAATTCCTATATTTTTTTTATTTTTGAAGTGATATTTCACATTTGGGGACCGGAACGAAGGGATTTCAACCCTCGTCTCTTGTTGTGGTTTCCATTTTATAAAAAAGTATATTTTTCTTAAGTATTATCGATTTTATTTTGATTTTATGATTTTATTTTGGTAGATTTCAACGTGAGGAACGGAAGTGTCTTAATGGGGAACGGAGTGTCTTAACACTAGGCCCAGGTTCTCTCTGCTATAAAAAAAATATTTCAACGTTGTATTGTCTTATCAGAGTGGAGAAGTAAAAATAATTTATTTGGCCTGAGCTGGATAATCTTAATTTTACCGTTAACCCGATGATATGGGAGCCGAAGAAAACGGAGTGTTTTAACATTATTTTCCCAGGTTCCTTCTGCCTCCCCTGCTATATGCGGAATACAGCGTTAAAATAAAAAAAACTATACACATTTAAGGTTAATTTCAGAAAATTGAGTGCCAAGTCCCGATCAAGACACAGCGGTAGGTCGTTATGATTATATACAATTTGATACAATTACCGCTACCGCATATATCATTATTGTTTTCTGAGAAGTTCTTTATAAGATAACTTGGACATTGAATTTTTGATCCAATCTTATAATCAAGAATTTTGTTATAAAGAAATATTTATTGAGTAGTCGTCCTAATCTGATAATCCTGTTTTTTTTTCAGTTTTGTAAAAATTTTGATAAATATGTTCCGTTCTGTTTCTTATTTAGTTGAGCACAGATTATTTTACCAATATCATGAAGAATACAAGGTGGAAGTGTCAGCACCACTTTAAATGAAACCACAGTTTTAACTACTCTATAAAAGCCTAATACTATTTAAAAAAAATCCTATAAATGAAAAGGTTATTTTTTCAAACAAACTAAATAATAAAATTATTATTGTAATACGCCGCATACGCCTCATTCCGAAATCGAGTCGTAGGTGTCGGCGGCAAAGTTGTTAAACCTTTAGTAGTATTTTTATAGTAGTATGTGTTTACGTTATTGGTATCTATACGTAACTGCGTCACACGAAATACAGGTATGGATAAACATCGTAAAATGAAAAAAAAACCTATGTTGAGGTATCTTGATTAATTTCTTTAGGTATGGGTTTAAAATCTAAATATTTTACCCTATATGCTGTTCCCGTAAAAGGAGCGCTGACACTTCCACCCTGTAGAGAAGGCACATTGAAGATATTTAGATAAATCTCTCTTAGTAGACCTTGACCTAAAACTACATGCTAAATTTCAACTTTAAAAGTCCAGAAGTTTCTATACGTTGTATGTCCATTACTCAGTAACAAAATAGTTTTACATTTATAATTAAGTATAAATTCTTCACAGACATGCTTGGAAAAAAAAATGGGGAAAAAATAATATTATATATAGTAGTAAAAGAAAAAAGGAGCTTATTCTTTTTTAAGTAAGTTAAAAAGGCATTTCTTTCGATGCTAAAAAATATTATTATATAATAATAAGAAAAAACCTTCTTTCTCAACTCCATAAAAATTAACCTAAATAATAATAAAATAATTTCTAAGAAAACATTTATTTCTAGCATGGGTATTGTGAATCATATTTTTATTACTATGATTTCATTTCCAACATCCTTTACATATTATATTCGTGATCTACTTTAGTTTCGTTGAAACGATTCTACTACTATTTCCTTGTAGACCGTTTACTTGAAACGATGAGTAACGATGATTTTCATATTGTCGTAGTAGGTATAGTGGTTTATTAATTTAGTTACATATCACACGGAAGAAGATATTTTAATTCTTATATTATATTATAGATAATATGTACATATTACAGGATTACAGCCAGACTTAAAATTACCTAGAAGTAAGTTATTTAACTCTCTGTTGTTTTATTGTTTTAAGATGAGCTATTAGACAAAATATTAGGTCGTTTTCCAAAGTTTTTTTTATTATAGTATTACAGCAAGCAAAGCAGGACAGCGAAGCGAGCAGGAACAAGGCTCAGTAGTATTTTTTATCAAATATAGAAAAATATAGTAAAATTAATGCAAAATATACTATGGAGTCTCTTTATTACTCAATAAAATAAATTCATAAAATGTTGAATCCTGAATAAAACAGAGAACGCAGAGGGAACATAGTGTTATTACACTCCGCTCCCTACTTTACGCCTAATTATCGAGAAATTGCATCATTCATTCCACCAAATAAAATCGAACACACAACCGTCGCTACAGTCAGCTACTGCGCTTCTGCACCACAACGGTCTCAACTATTTATTATAGTTTGTTCAACACTCTTCTTGTGCTGACCTGGCATTAGATGAAAAATATATGAACTCGCATATACATATTTTTCTCCTACAGTGACTTTCACTGTACATTATATACATTATCAACAAAACTATTATATTATATTAAATAGCGAGTAAAAAGTTAGCTAGCGGCGACTTTCGTTTCTTTTGTGACAGGACAGGGCGTCACAATGTCGATCACCATCCATACGTCTATGAATCAAACGGTGATTGTGAAATACAAATTATAATGCAGCTAACGGTAGTGATTTTATATTTTTTTTCTATCGCTGATTAGGTCCATTGTTGGGTGATAATGGGGTGCTTATTAAATTTATTCGTATGTAACTTTTTTTAATTTTTTTTTTGTTGGCTTCAGATATTTTACGCGTTTGGGAGGGTTGACAGAGAAAAAATAATATTTAGGCACTCCGAGATAGGCAAAGGGTATATATGTTAAGAGACATTTTTCTCGCTTACTGCCGAATTTATTAAGGCATTGCGCTAGAATTGCATGTATGTTCGTTCCAATTTCACGTAAAAACTACTGAACAGATTTAGATGAAACTTTACAGTAATATAGCATTTTTACATGAGAATAATACATAGCGCTATAATTTGTATGAGGCAATCTGTATAATTTAATTTGATTGATAAATATATTATTATTATTATTAATTTATGTCAAGATTTTGTAAAATTTGGCTATAATATAATAATAACTTTGAACAGGTGAGGCCACGTGGCTGCTGGTTTAAATATAATGAATCGAACGTTTACAGCCAGACACTGTCCTATTGCCCCACCGCGGCCTCTGTTAATTTCGACTAATTGGTTATTAATACCATAAACTTTTTCTAATCTAGTTCGTTAATATAAGAATATTTTTCAATTTATAATATGTACTATTCACACTTAAAAATAAAAATGTTGTATTAAAATTTATGAATGCTGTGTGTGTCAACCCACGCCTCTTTAAATCCGTGAACTTCCATATGTGTTACGTTACTTAACAATTTTACTATAGTTACGAATAGGTTGATTTAAATGTTTTTTTTTATTGATTTCAACCTGCTACTACATAAACAGAGTTACAGAATAAAATATTCGTTAAATACCTATATATTAATAATTTTTCTTGTGGTATGAAACTGTGTCATAGAGATCATTGTGGCACAGGGACGCCAGCGTGCGTTTTTAAATGCAACAGGTTGCAAGTTTGATTCCTACTCAAGGAAATGGAATGTTTAATATGTTTATTTTCTTGCTGGTCTGGTATGAAAGCAAAGCGCGGCGTTGTGTTTAACCACTTATCGCCTCCAGAGATTGGCGGAGAGTGGCGATGTGTCACTACAATAAGTTTCTAGGTTCCCTGCTGCTGCCTCTGCCACTCGGCTATGTACGGAATATAGCGTGTTTTATTCTTTCGTAAGCGTGTGTAAAGAGAACACAGTGTTAAAACAGTCCTCTCAGTGCTTAATTTTCGAGATTTTGCATGTTGAGTAGCGGAGCTCAATGTCAAGTTTTACTCTAATCAGAATGTGGATTTTTTATAAATATTTTCTTTTTGTATGTAATTTGCTTATTAACTCATAGCTTAATTATTAAAACCTCCTGACCTTCACCCCAGAGAGTATGTCGAACTCACAACCACCGCTTCTAAATTCGCATACCACCTCACTATACCATAAGAATATATAAAATAAAAAAAAATCACTGAAACTTTGCAATTTTTTCAACTCAACACACATAAAACCATATAATTTGTTACAATATAATGACATGCATTATGGTTGCACGCCATGAATAATTCAAATTGTAAATGAGCCCGAATTCCTTCACTTATAGTGTAAGTAATTTGATATTTAGTACTTATATCGTTCGATCTTTATAATAAAAAGAGTGATTTTTTTATAGATAACTAAGTTTGTTTTGAATAAGCGTCCCACTTGATTTTGCTTACATAAATAATAATAATCAGCTTCAGGCTGTATCCCGCATACAATAGGATAGGCAAAGGGAACCTAGTGTTAAGACACTCCGTCCCCCACTTTCTGCCGAATTCTGGAGGCATTGCGTGTTGAGTGGCAAACCTCAACGCCGCGCTTAGCCTCGACACCAGAGCGAAGAAATGGATACATAAATTTAAGTAAATATTTCATCTCCTCGAGTGGGGATCGAACCCACAACCAATCGATTTTACAGTCACACTTCGTGCCGCTGCGCCACGACTGGCCTCATTTCTGCTTACTTAATATACCTATCAATCAATTTTGCTTACTTAATATACCTATATATTTTTTTAGTTTCACGTTATACGTACACGTACCCCGCATAAAGTCGGGTAGGTATAAGAAATTTGGGAACACTTCGTTCTCATTAAGACACTTCCTTTCCCCGTTTGCCGCCAAATTCTGGAGGCATCGCATATTGGGTGGCGGAACTTTACGCCGCGCTTTGCCTCGTTACCAAAGCGACGAAGTGAAAATATTAAATATTTTATTTCCTTGAGAGCGAATTGAACCCACTACCTGTTACACGCTTGTGCCTTGAAAGGTAAACAGAAACATCCCAGTAAAGAAAATAAATATACATTTTTTTAAATATTTAGAATAGATTTGAACTCAATACCATCACTTGCAAACCTCTCCAATGCGCCAATAAAAAAATAATTAAAAAACAATTTGCTTTAATTATTTATTTTCTATTTTAACCATAATAGATATTAGCGTCATAATTTAGATATTATCAAGATCTTTTAACATTAATTGGTTTTGTTTTATAAATATGACCTTTTGTGAAGATAGCATCAATATTGTGATTCTTATCAGTTTGTAAGAGATGCATTTACATATAGAGGTTAATATGGTCAAAGTCAAATAATATTATTAAAAAAAATTAAATGCTTTATTTTTTGGAATGTCAAACAATTAACCAACATTTAAGTAATTTAAGTTACTGATCCCACTCGAAAAGAACCGAGAAACCGTGAATATAGATATATATTCTAAGGTTACAAGTTCAATTTGAGGCCAGTCGTGGCGCGGGGGCACAAAGTGTGACTGTAAAACCGAGTGGTTGTGGGTTCGATCCCCACTCGAGGAGATGAAATATTTGCTAAAATTTATATTCCATTTCTTCGCGCAAAGGCAAAGCGCAGCGTTGAGTTCTGCCACTCAACACTCAATGCCTCCAGTATTCGGCAGAAAATGGGGAATGGAGTGTAACACTACGTTCCCTCTGCCTATCCTGCTGTGTGCAGGATACAGCGTGAAGCTAATTTGATTATTAACAAGTTCAATTTTACAAGTATTAGATTTTTTATTTTTAGGAAAATATATGAGGCCGTCATTTTAAACTTAAACAGTGTCTGACTGTAAACGCGATGGTTGAGTGGTGACACTTACACAAAATTACAAATTTAATATGTTTCCATTTTCCCCGCTCTGATAAGACAAAGGGCGGCGTTTAGCACCGCAGTTCTATGTTTATTTTGTCAAAACTGCCTACACTTAAATATATGGGACTAGAGTTACCTACAGCTTTGTCCCCGAGGTCAAATGGACATAGGTTAAAGTTGCATGTTAGGTAACGTGATTTAATATAGCCTGTAGCTTACCACGACAAACGCAACACTTAAGTTATTTTTCACAATTCCAGAGTAGTTCCTGAGGTTATCGCTTTCAACTAAACGAACTCTTTAGCTTTATACTATTATAATATTAAGAATCTATAAAGCGTAAAGCCGAATATATCAATTTGTATATTTAGATAACTTCCATACTATAAACATTCCCCAAATTAGATTTCAATCCATATCCATCACTACCAATCAGGCAAATCTCAATAAAGACAGGATATAGCCAATATATTTACATAAACATGTGATATTTCGCTTTAATCACACAAATTCTCATAGAAATGCTTATGAAAGACTAAAATTCTATACATTTCTGCGAACGACAAAACTAGATCACTCATATAAATAATTCATTTATTAATTAGAATTGAAAACACGATTTTGGGCAACTGCGGGAGGTCTTCTAGACAAAATCGTAAAGCACTTAACACACCCACAATGAATAATTAAGTAAATGCTTAGAAAACTACCGTTTTAACTCTGATTTAGTAGTTATTTTGATTTTAATTAGATAAAATATAGCGTTGAGTGTGCGAGAAAGGTCTTGATGTCTGACAAAAAGTGGAGAACGGAGGATTTTGAGATTTAGTTTTTTGTGCCTGTTAGAAACGGGATAAAAAGTAAAGCTATATTTAAATATTAAGGTATGTATACGGATAATATAATAAATACTAATTTTGTACATCCAGTTAGCATTTTTTTAATTTTTAAACGGGTATTTAAAATAGTCGAGGCAAAGCGCGGCGTTGAGTTCCCCCACTCAACACGCAATGCCTCTAAAACTCGGCGGAAAATGGGGAACGAAGTGTCTTACCATTAGGTTCCCTCTGCCTATCCTGCTGTGCTGATTTTACTTAATTTATTTTTTTATTTAAAATACTGAAAAAAAAAATGCTATTTCTTGTGACCACATTATATGTTTTTTTTTCCGTCTCACAATGTATCTCGCAAATAGCACTAAAGCAGAGATAACTTAATGCCAAGACATTCCGTTTTCCACTTTGCGTCCGAAACTGAAATGTGTTGTCTGAGAATAATTCATTCCCCTCAGCGGATATCAAATCTACGACTATTTATACAGTCAGACGTCCCAAGCTGCCTTTTCATTAGTTTCATGCTGTATCCCACTCAGAGCACAGTCAGCACAGGAAATCTGGGAACCTAGTGTTAAAACACTCCGTTCTCCATTAATACACCAAACTACCGTTCCCCACTTCCCATCGCCCGCTTTAAGCCGCCGAGATATTGAGTTGTAGATTCGATTCTCACCTAAAACAAAAATTTATTTAATATAGATCACAAGAATATTTTATGTTAATGTACTTATCTTTATATAATATGTTTTACTGATTTATGTACACGCATTTCTATGTAGATGAGATTTTATAGTTTAAGTATAGTTAAAGGAAAATGGACTTTATTTCGAAGTTGAAATATTCGTTTTAATTTAACATTATAGTCAAATATTTATCGTTATCATCTTTTGATATCGGTAATTAGGCAGACGTTTTAACGCAAACCACGTTTAAAATTAACATATACATAAGTAGGGTAGCCTTGTATTCTTAAACTTTATATGTATACAGATTACATACATATACAAAAACATAGAGTAATAAGTAGAATATGTTTTTAGTTGATTATGCAATTTCGCGCCTTTTCTCGCAAGTGAGGCCAGTCGTGGCGCAGCGGCACGAGGTGTGACTGTAAAACCGACTGGTTGTGGGTTCGATCCCCACTCGAGGAGATGAAATATTTACTTAAATTTATATTTCCATTTCTTCGCTCTGGTGTCGAGGTTAAGCGCGGCGTTGAGTTCTGCCACTCAACACGCAATGCCTCCAGAATTCGGCAGAAAGTGGGGAACGGAGTGTCTTAACACTAGGTGGTTCCCTCTGCCTACCCTGCTGTATGCGGGATACAGCGTGATTTTTTTTTTTATTTCTCGCAAGTTGAGAGTGGTAATATGGTATTAAAACTCTCCGTTCAATACTTTTCCACTTTTAGATGTGCTACAATTAAATACTGGAAGCGGAGCCAGAACCAGTAAAGAATATATTTTTTTAGCTTCACGCTTTATCTCGCATATTAAGATTGGTAGATAGAAATTAGTGTTAAAACACTCCGTTTCAGGCCACTTTGCGCTTACTGTCCAACGTTCTCCCATTGTGCCAAAATAGTCTCAAAGAATACTTGCTACCAGGGCGAGGAAGTGAAAATAAGTCGTTCTTCAGAGTGAGAATCGAACCCATAACCGTCGCGTTTACAGTCAGATGTCCTTATCTATAGTAAAAGTAACGTGTGGCGATACTACTTAATAGTTCGCCATACAGTCTGTTACTATACGAATTATAGCTTCAAACACTAATTTTATGTGCATAATTAGATATGTATTTAAATTAACACAAGAAAAAATTTAAGATGGTCTAAATATTTAGTTCATTCTGTTTAAAATAAAAAATTCAACATCTGTCGACCAGGCATAAAAAATATACAGATAGCGTCAAATCAATCCGCTCTACACTTTCCGCCTGAACTCAAACATTGTCTTTGAAAATAGTGGAACAATAAAGATATTTTAGCAGAGTTAAACCAGATAAGCAAAAGAAACTTAACGCCACAATTTCAACACTTCATACCAGAGCGAAAAATTTCAAATAATTTATTGCCCTAAGCACGAATCGAACCAACAAACACCGCGCTTACAGTCCGCACACTACCTCACTGCGCTACAGCGGTGTAATTACATATATTTTATATAGATTAATCTTCAATGGTCTTAGCCGAGAATTACTATGAGCAAAACATAGTGGGCGGCACTCCGGTACACTTAACACAAAATTAATTCGAACGACATTACAACGACAAAAAGTGAGCAAATTGATTCAGAGTAGTAAATTACAGGCGCGCCTTGAACGCGATTTACGTGGCTAGATTACTTCTTGTGGGTTTGCTTAGTTTTAATAAAAATCACGCTATATCCTGTATATAGAAGGGAAGGCAAAGGGAACCTAGTGTCAAGACACTTCGCTATTTGTTATAAGTAGTTTGGTAGTTTTAATTTGTATGAAGTAAGCTTTAGGATAATATTGGGAAAGGAAGAATGGAGTCATTTACCACTGGTTAAAGGGCATCGAAATACAAAAAAAAATCAAAGTATTATCAGTAGAAATGGTTTAAAAAGTTTGACTTTTTATTATTGAGATGGTAATAATTTAACTCATTTTAATCTAATATATTGATGCTATAATAGTATTCAATCTCCGTCTATATAAATGACCTGCGTGTTGAAAGACGGATGTCAATTTTTTTCTAACAAAACTAAAGTAAGTATTTATAAACAAATATCAAGTGTATTCAAATATCTTTCATACTTATATAATATACATCTTTTATACTAAGCTAGCATTAACCTGCGGTTTCGTTCGCGTGCTAAAATGGAAATAAGTAACAATAATGTATGACACATAACATTCTAAATGCGCCAAGTAACAGACCGCAGCTACAGTGGGTTACATCGACACTATTAACGTGATGCAATATAGCCTATAGCTATCCTTTATAAATGGACTATAGAACACAAAAATAAAACAATTCGATCCAGCAGTTCCTGAGATTAGCGAGCTCAACCAAACACATTCTTCCACTTTATAATATTAGTATAGTACTATAGATATGATATAAACAGTTGCAATGGTGACACGTAATACCCGCCGTCATTAATCATACGACATTAGTGTGACAAATAATAAAATTGATAATAAATTCTTAGATAGTTCTTAGGCCAGATTTTCTTGTTTGGATCTAGTTGAAATATTGTAATTTAAATATATTAACTTATATGTAATTTAATACTACTATAGTGTAGTTGTAATGTGTTTAATATAAGGTCATGATTATATGCCCACATAGAGGGTCGGAATTAAACGCCGCGCTGTGTCTTATTACCACAATACAAACAACAACAAACAAAATAATTAATTCCCCAAATGGGAATCGAATCCATAACAGTAGGCAGGTAAATGTTTTTTTTAATGTATACATACATATATATTATATTTAAAATAAATACCTTGCATCCTTCACAGGTAAAAGCTCCGAAGTGAAATCCAGCAGCAGGCTCTCCGCATACTTTACATTGTTGATTCATCTGAAAGGAAAGTAATGTATGTAGTTAATATTTTTTAACTTCATGCTGTATACAACAGGAGCAGAATAGGCAGAGGGAACCTATTGTTAAGACACTCCGTTGTCATGAAAATACTTTCGTTCCCCATTTTCCGTCGAATTCTGGAGACATTGCGTATTGAGTGGCGGAACTTAACATCGCACTTTGCCCCATTAACAGAACGAATTGTATTTACTCTGTTACGTTTACAGTTACACTTCGCCACGTGATATTCTGTTTTTCGTATTTCTTCAAATGTCAAAATAATTTCAAGGAAGTGGAGTATGTAAGGCATATCTAAGTAAATTGTGTTTTAATAGATAAACGTGGTTTTATTAAATTCACGTAGAATATAGTATAATACGCTCCGTTCTCAACACACTACCCACTTTTCAAAACATATTATCTGTCTGTTTACCAGAGTCAAGAAAAAGGAATAATTTGTGCTCCTGAGTAGAAATCGAACCCAGAACCAATGAGTCACATGCTCTATTGCACCACGATAATAACTTAACGATAATAACTTGTATATGGCCTGAATTGCTCAAAAAATACTCGGAATATAAAAAAACAACACTTGTAGCGAGCGACCTTAACTCGATGATACTACTAAAGTACTTGAGAATTTTGACATCAAAATCATTCAAAGTTAACAACGTTCATATATCTATAATATCTCATTAGGTAACTTAAATTTTAAGTAGAGTGGGAACTTATGGCGCAAATAAAGTATGAAAAAATACTTTTTTTTATATTATACTTTCACTCTGTATCCCGCATATGCTGTATGCGGGAAATAGAGTGAAAGTATAAAAGGCAGAAGGAACCTAATTTAATTCTATTGCACTGCCCAACTTTCAAATCATTGCGTGTTAAGTGGCAGTATTATCTGGTTATCAAAGCCAATGGGAATCAAACCCATAACCAACGTGGTAACAGTCAGATGCTGTACCGCTTCGCCACGACGGCCTCAAACCCAAAAATATAAGTATGAATCATTAAAAAACCTTTTCGATTTTTCCCCAAATACATTCGTTTGTTATACAAATATTGCTCCATAAATAAAATCGATTTAAAATGAAGAATCGATTTTAGCTTCTAAAGCTTTATACTTAAAATATTTTATAACTTGATAAGCACTTCGCGACGATGAAAGGTCAAAATCCGTGTATACATCGAGTTGTAAAGTATGTCATATCTCAATTATCGATATTAGATTTCTTTTTGTATGTTTTCCTTATAGACGAATTATTGTGGCGCGGTGGGACCTATTCTGGGTGCAAATGTAGTAGGAGTCCGTTCAATTCTTAATGGAGAACGGAGTGTGACACTAGGCTCTATTATGTCCTGATATATACCGGATAAGGCGTGAAGCTGAAAGAAAGCTACGCTATGACGCTTTTATAACCTAGTTGAGATGTACCTAATTGTATCCGATGGTTTTGGATTCTAAGGAAGGATCCACACTATAGTGTCGGTCACGATTCGTTCTCGATGCAATCTCGTAGATGGTTTGGTTTTTCGTAATATTTTTAACAAACTGAGTTTAGAAACAGAAGGAATATTGACTGATATTTTTTTAAAAAAAGTATATATTTAAACATTACACACATACATTCAGAAATATATAATATGATACAATAAAGCGCGATTTCTGCCTGAATAGCAGTGTTTCTATCAGTGCGGAAAGTAAAATATGGAATGGATGTTGGACTTTAAAGATTCATTTACTTCAGACTTAAAATACATGAGATTTTTAAGATGAAAATAATTATATAAATTCCGTACTATAAAGATAGAATCAAATTCTTTAAATATAGATTTTATGTAGTTTCACACTGTATCCCACACATAGCATTGTAGACATAAGGAACCTAGAATTAAGACACTTTTGTTTCCATTAAGACACTTCTGTTCCTCGATTTCGCCAGCCTTGAAGCATTGCGCTTTGAGTGGCGGAACTCAACACTGCGCTTTGCCTCGACAAAGAAAATGAAAGTATTAAATATTTCATTCTCTGGAGATGAAATCGAACCCACAACCGTCGCGTTCTAAGCTGCCACAAATTATTAAAATAATAAATACGGTAGCCATACTCTTATATAAAGCTCTTTTTACAATACAAGATTGACACTATAATACAACATATCAGGATATTATAGATTTATAAATGTATCTGTAGTTTTGTTAGAACCAATATCATTATATGTAACATGCGTATGTAAATCAAATAAAATGACTTTGCAAATAATCAATGACGCCGTTATGACGCAATTGTGAAGAGCGATGGTCGTACGTTCGATATTTTTGAGTGAATTATATTTTTTTATATTATATATATTTTTGTTTATTGAGGCCGTCGTGGCGCAGCGGCACAGAGTCTATTTGATGTGGCAGTTGTGAGTTCGATTACCTAAGAAGAATTATTGTCATTTCCTTAATCTGGTAGCAAGATAAACAGCGACGTTAAATTCCGTCACCCAACATGCAATTTCTCGAAAATTCTGCGTAAATTGGGGAACGGAGAGTTTTAATTCTAGGTTCCTCCGGTCTATCATAGAATAGAATACCTTGCTGCTTCTGGATAAAGTGTACAGCTGAAAGAAATAATTATACGACGCTTTTTGATCGAGTTGTAAGTTATCTGATAAATAACGATTATATGGAATTCCAATTTTGGGCAGAACAATTTATTTTTAAAATCTCAAAACAAATTGGAACGTGAAAACGGAGAGTCTTAACACTAGGTTCGCTCTATAGGCACCCTGCTATATGTGGAATAATACGTAAAGAATAATCAATATACCTACTTAGTATCGCGTGAGTACAATATGTACTTTGTGATAATTTTCTCGTTTAAAAAGAAAACAAGTTTATGTTTGCTGTCACCATGTATTTTTTTATTTTGATTTTTTTATGAAATATAAAATTATTATAAAGAATTTGTCTCTATATAATATAACCAAAATTGTAACACTATTAAAATACTTTTTTTAGGCTTCATTCAGACGGTACCTATTATAGACACTCCATTGTTTATTCCGCACATGTTCAAGACATTGTGTGTTGAGTTCCGGAACACAACGCCGCACTTTGGAATCTTTTCCCTGATTGAACTTTATACCTATATGTATTCATTCCTCAAAAACATTATACCTATATGTATTCATTAATTATTATTATTGTCTATTCTTGTCTAACATGAAAGGCAAGACCATAGAAAACTCACTTCGTACTCAACTCTCTGCCCATTTCAGAAATATTATGTGTGGAATATTACGTGAACAGCAGAATTAACTAAGTTTTTCTATCTATCAATAGAAAATATTTTAAATTTTTAATATTTCACCGATCAGAATCAAACCCACAACCACCGTGTTCATAACCACACACTGTTCCACTAAGCTACGACGGTATTAAAAAACAAGTTCCCATATAAGTATATTTGTATGAATTTCTTCAAAAATTAAATAAATGCTCGATAATAATACCCTACATTGAGATTTAACTGAGTGCGTGACTTTGCATAGTTAGCGTATTTTACATTTTGACGACTTGTCGGGTTGTATGGAATGATTTTTTGTGTGTTATATTTTTATAAGTGGCGATACCGAAACATAATGGTCACTTACAAACTAGAGGGCATTTTGGCGCAGCATCTGACTGTAAACGTAACGGTTGTGGGTTTGAGTCCCAGCCGGGGGAATGAATTAATTTCATTTTGATGCTATTCACGCGGCGTCTACACGTTAGTATGTTGTTGTTCGAAAATTGGGCGAATTGTGGGTAAAGGAAAGTCTTTACCCTAGGTTCCTTCTAGTTTTCCTGCTATGTGAAGAAAACTTATAAATTTCTATATAAAAACCATCTTATTCTTTTTTAAATTCATATGTTTGCTACATATTATAATGAAACAAATTCATTTGCCATTTTTGTTCATTATATTTCAAATAATAAAAATGAAGTGATGAAACGTATAGCCGGAACAAACATAATTTTTAATATAACATCCATAAGATGTGGTATTTAGACCAATCGTGGCGCATAGGCACAAGCGTGCATTTGTAAACGCGATAGGTCGTGGCTTCGATTTCCACTCGAGAAAATGAAATATTTAATATTACAATTTCTTCATTGTAGTAACGAACGAGGGACGACTTTGAGGCACTCAACATTCAATGCTTCCAGAATTCGGTGGAAAGTGGAAAACGTAATTATCTTTTAGGGACCAAAATATCTTAACACCCCAGGTTCCATCCGCCTACCATACTATGTGCAAGGTACAGTGTGAAGCTAAAAACATAAAATATTTTTAGTATAATAATCATATTGTAACTATACTAAATCCGGCTAAATTTTTTTATTGGTGAATGCACGTCAATTATTTATTTTAGTTCATTAAGAAAGATATTGATCTCATACTACGAAAAATATCGATTTATTAATAAAATATATTATAAGTATGTTCACTGACCTTTCGAATTTATAACAAATTTATAACATGTCTGTTAAAAAAATTTAAAGTAATGTTTTTTTTCCATATATAGGAGACAGAGGAACCTAGTGTTGATACACTTCTTTTTTCACTTTTCGCCCAATTTTTGAGACATTGAGGGTTAATTTGCGGAACTCAGTGATGCCTTTTGGGTTGTTAGCGGAGCAAGGAAAATGAAAATAATTCATTTCCTGAGTGGGAATCGAATCCTCAACACTTGCGTTTACAGTTAAATGCTGTGCCACTGCGCCACAATGGGTTCAAGTGATATCTACATTTTAAGACATATAATATAATGTAGACTCTGTATTGTTAAAAACAGCCTTTTACAGCCATATTTTTAGATTCACACTATATCTATATAGCAGCTCGAATATAGCAGAGTAGGCAGAGGTGTCTTAACACTCCGTTCCCACTTTCCTCCGAATTTTCGAGGCATTGTGTGTTGAGTGGTGGAAATCAACGCCACGCCTTGGCTTATTACCAGAACAAAAAAATGAAATTATTAATAAATAATAATTCATACTCCATTCAAACCCATAACCATCGCGTTTCACACACTTGTCTCGTCGATGCCACACAAATGTGTAAACATAATTCATTATTGAGAAAAATCTTATAACAAAATTCGTTACAAATTCACCATTTAATACCCGCTCGGTTCGGCTTAACTGAAAAGCAAAAAAGCTAAACCCTTTTTTTTAAATCAAGCCATTTTTTAACAAAAAACGTAAATATTTCATTCCAAAATCTGATATTTCGCCCAAAACACCGTCCATCCTTGTACATTATTGCAGTACATTTAATTCCGAAGGGTCATTTAGCTGTCAAAGTATCATATAAATTGTTTCAATGTAATCTCAACGATCGCGAGTCGCATGATGTATCAAAGTCCGAAAATTTAGGTTGAATTTTTCATATAATATATAAGTATTTATATATAATATATAAGTATATTTTATCAGATAATCTTTAGTAGAGTTAATTAAGTAATTTCGTTATTGACAATCGGCGGTCGTCCTTTCTGATATAATATATACAAATAACGATGGATTTATCATGTTGATCTTAAAACCTTTGGGAAGGCTGGTGGTGCAGCGCAGCTTCACTTGTTGTTTTTTTTATAGCTTCACACTGTATCACGCATAAAGCAGGGTTGCAACTAAGTTTAAGCACTGTCCGTTCATCGCCCTTTATCAAATATTCATGTTTTTTGTATTGAGTGGTGAGACTTAACACTGCAAATTTTTTAGTTACCAGAACGAGAAAATGAAAATAAAATGAACTCTGCAGAGTGGAAATTGTAAACATAACCAGACCCACAAGGAATCGAATCGAAAAAAAAAATAGATTTTTAAAGCAATAAAGTTTTAGCTTACTATTGTATTGAATTAAATTATTTCGTTTTAGTTTACTTCTAAGTTTAAAAAAAAAATAGTAGATTCATATATGCTATAGAGAAACACCTAAAAACTTTAGGAAAATTCAACGAAATATATCTATTTTTAAAATTTCACTCACGTATTAAGTCCAATCACGCACAGACAGACAAAAAGGAGAATATTTTATTATAGAATATTAATACACTTAAAAACAGGTAGCAAAGGTGAGTCATTGCAATAAATAATAAAATTGAGCCATTGATAAGTATATCAACCATTAATTTTATTATTAAAATGGTGCTTTTGTGACATGTCAAAATAAGAAAAAAGAACTTTATAAGCTTTCAAGCTTTAAACTTCGAGCGAGAAGATATTATGAGAGATAAATTACGAAATTATCTGTATAATATATACATATTATTGAGATTTATACGATTTTTTTATGATTGGTAATTTTTTTCTTCATTTCTGGCTCTGGTATGAACGAACGAGTAAAAGCGCGGCGTTGAGTTCCGCTGTTCATGCAATGGGTGTAGAATGCTGCGGAAAGTAGAGGATGGATATGTCTCAATGGAGAACGGAGTGTCTTAGTTTTAGGTTTCTTATGCCTACCCTAGGTGCAGAGTACAGCGTGAAACTAAAAGTAAGAAAGAATGATATATTAATACCTATCAATTGGTTTTTAATTCACCTAGTAAAAAAGTATTCCTTTAATGTTGGAATATCTTTTATTCATCTTATTTATGTTTAATATATGCAATAACAAATATTCTATAAAATTTTTTTAGGCATCATCTGACTATAAGCATGACAGTTGCGTGCTCGTTTCGCCCAAAACAGGGTAAATGTGGGCGAAAAAGACTTTAAAAGAAGTGGAGTTGTATCAATCGGGGGCAGTTTTTTGAAGGCAACGAACTTTATTGGAAATAAACTCGTGCGAAGTATTGATATTGGGTGATACATATCACTTATTGCAATTATATAAAATCTCTTTCCGATTAATTTAGAAACGTATAGACCATATGTGTTGTATAGTTTTTTTTAAAGTTAACCGCTTCCGATTTCTTGAAATATTTTATATTTTTCTATTTGCCTATTCTCGTAGAGAAATCGCGGCGTTGATCGCCGCTGTTTATTTTCATTAAACAAAAACAATAACACCTAGGCCAGTACAATTATACGAATCACATATAAATCTCACACGTCCACGGATTGATGAGTGTGGATACGTTTCTAGAAAGCTTTAAAGTCTTTAAAAGGTGTTGATACTAAACTTGGCTGTTGCCCCACTTTGCATGCCATTGGCAGTGGCTATCGACTCCATGGAAATTGTTTCACGTTGTGACAGCGCAGTGACGTTGAAGGAACTGATGCTTGCCTTTTATGGTGTTTTAGTGGACAAAAGTAACTAGTTTTGGTTCGATTTTATGTGCTATTCAATGTGTTTGGTGGCTTAGAATGTGTTTCGTGGTTCTGAGACCGTTGTGGCAGTTGTAGGTTCGATTCCCATTTGAGGAAATCAATTTTATTTTGTCGCTGTAGTAACATTACAAGGGTGGGTTGAGTATCACTACTTAACACGCAACGTTTCAAAAATAGGTGGAAAGTGGGGAACGTCCTAACTAGTCCTAATTCGAGTGTCCTAACAACACATTCTCTATACCTACACAACTATATACAGGATATAGGATCATGCAGCCGGTTTCGAACTCGCATCTCTTCAAAACTGTCAATCGTTTGGGTGTCAAAGTAAATTAATACTTTTAAAATGTTATAAATAAATATTTAACATTATTGAAAAAACACACAAAAAATATAATAATTTCGAACTCCATCTCCCAGCAACCATAACCATAAAACCAAAACGGCGTTAAAAATTAAAGTTAAAAAAACGAATTAGTTACAAAATCAACATCAAATCCACGCGGCCCTACACTCGCGACTCTAACGATAATTGAGAAGGCACTTAGTGAGGCAAATATTGTTTATAGAGGTAACAGCTTTAGTATGCAACTATGTCTTTACTTTAACTGTTTAAATATACTGTATGTTATGAATGTAGATATGTGTGTATATAATTTAGGAATAACGGTACTAAATAGATTTTGAGACGATAAATGCAACGATTGTGGGTTCGATTTCTATTCGGGGGAATGATATGTATATTTCTTTTTATTTCCTTGAACTGGTAAGAAGAAATAACGCGATATTCCGCCACACATGACATACGAGTATCTCAAACATAAGGCCATATATGAGAAACAGAGTGTTTCGATACTAACTTATCTCTACCTAGCTTGCTATATGTAGTAAAGCTTGAAGCTATATATAAAAAAAAAAGAAAAACACAATAATTAAAATTTCACAACCCAAAAAAAGCACCAACATTCCAAGACAACCATTTCGGGCGTTTAAAAATTACACCGAATGCACTTCACCTGTTGAAATTCAACCTAATTCCCCCACAGCTGATTAAGCCCATAAATCTCTCGAGGGCGTGTCGCGAAGCTACCAAGAAGTTTAAAACATTTCAGGTCATACAAAATCATTAAAAGGATAATGGTGATATGCGATAGCCGAATATGCTTAATCGTAACATAACTGTTTTTGAATTTTCTCAGAGGAATTGGCAAGTGTAGGTTGTATGGCATGGTTGTGAATTCGAATCTTATTAGGGGGTTTTTACCTTCAGGCTGCATCGTATGTATAGCAGGATACGCATAGGGAACCTGGAAATCTAGTGTTAAGACGCTCCATTCTCCATTTTCCACTTTTGATTTGACTTTTCAAATTTAACGCTGCACTATGCTTGTAACCAAGCATAGTGCATTACGTTTGGTAAACAATAAAATAAAAAAAAATATTTTATCAATATTTTTTTAATCAATATTTGATCTACTCGTTTGACTTAATTATTTTTGTTTTAACCCTGAGTCTGTTAAAGGCAAAGTGCAGCGTTGAGCTCCGCTACTCAAGATACAATATCTCGAAGCAGAGAAAAAAAAATCCTAGCTGTGTTCAACGCTATACATAGAATAAAGTGTAAAGATGATAAAAAATAAAAAGACAGAACGTTGCTCACGCACTCACTGAACATTTGGGTCATTTTTATTATACATGTACGTAAACAGAAATTTATGAAACTGAAATAGATTTGTACGTGGCCATCCTGCCAGGGTTTCAATATAATACCTATATAATATTGAAAAAACAATATCCTGTTATGTAATACAAAAAAATCTGCTTCAAGCGGTATCCCGCCCACAGAAGGGTAGGCAGAGGGAACCTAATGTTAAGACACTCCGTTCCGTTATGTGATATAATAATATAAAAATAAATAACAAAGTTTTAACTAGTTTAAAGCAAAGTATTGGACTAAGGCTATAAATAACGAGATCAACGGTTCACAAACTTATTCCTGAGTTATTGTGGGACGTTCCGACACATAAATATGATAAAATTAATACAAAGTACAGATTTCACAGCCTCGTTTACGGATTAAAAGGTCATGGGAAAGTACGTAAGTGACAAATTAGATACAAATTTTTGTTTTGTAATTCAAATAAATAAATTCAAAGACATTGTGACATAGCTAGGTTGTTGTTTTACTACTTTCACGGTTTTTTGTATATTGGGTACAAATAGCACACTAATCAGAAAGATTCTAATGTTAACACACTGTGTCCCGTCCAAATTTGCGAGATCATTAGACATTAGCGGAACTTAACGCCGCACCGCGTGTTCTTACGTGCACAAACGTGATAGGTTGTAGGTTCGATTTCCACTAGAGGAAGTGAAATATTTAATATATCTATTTATTTATTCCGCTAGTCGAGACAAGACGCAGTAATGAATTCCGTAACTTTCTAGCTCCGGAATTCGACGAAAAGTGAGGAACAGAAGTGTCTTAATGGAAACGAAGTACCTTGGCACTGGTTTCACTCTGGATGTGCTGTGCGTAAAGCGTGATACGTACATAATTAGAATGTCCTTGATTCTATTCTTTGAAAGATTGATCACTTATTTGTTAAAATCATTGTAAAATGTGATCTAAAACTTATTATTTTATAATAAGTGAAGTTCAAGTTAATTTTAATCAATCAATCTCATGTCTGAAGTGGCTAATGTCGTGATATTTAACTATTATTCTTTAATAACTTAGTATATGATTGTAGGTCATATACCTATATATACTTTTTGCAGCCTCATGCCTATTCCTTTATAGGTTGGCAGAGAGAACTGAGTGTTAAGACACTCCGTGCTTAGTTGACGTGCTTGTTCCACGACTGGCCTCACCAAAAAATTCTTTTCGCCCCCTTGAGACAACCAAATATTCTCGGTTTCTTTAAAAATTAAGAGATTATATTAGTCAAGAAGAGATACCAGCTATTTTTATAAGTAATAAGACATTTTAACACATAGCATATTATAATGTCACTCATAAGGCCAAATATATCCCATTATAAAAAAAAGCAAACCTTAATTTAACTTTCGAAATTATTCACGTAAAAATTGTGCAAAAATAACTCATTTTTTGCCTACAACCAACTACAACGTCACTTCAATCAAAAAATAGGCGGCCACTTAAACCAATTTGATCGTTGTTAAAATTCTTCAAAAATGTTGTATTTTTAATAAAGAAATTTAAAATTTTCCAGAAAATCATATAGAATGGCGTTTCCGAAATATTAACTTAAATTAATGATTGCTATCTGTAATTGAGTGGTGAATAAAGACATCATTGTAGCTGTGGATAAAAGCTGTATACATTTTTTGGCATTAAAGTACTTAAATTTGGGTCAAAATGATAACGTCAGGAGTACTGAGAAATATAGCTAAGAATATTGCTTTAGATTGTACAGTGGGTTCAAATCTCAAATATTTTTTTATTTAAAATATTCTTTTCATTGGTATGCAAGAGCAATTTTGAACATTCTGTAAGATTTAATACAACGATTTACTAACTACTTAATACTAATATAATATTATGCGTATAGATCGCAAATCTTTTCCATATACCATAAAACTTAACATCTATTTTTCGCCATACTGGTAAGAATTTCGAAAAAATCCTTTATCGGCTCCTGTACACTCTTTAAGAAACCTGTATCTAAAACTCGTCTATTTTCTATATTCTATATCTTCCTAGTAGTTTTAAGATCGTAGCAGTAGTTGAAGGTTGATAAAAGAATGAACTGTCGGTAAAAAATAACTGAAGAAATAGTAAACCGCAAAAATAAACGATTTTATTATCTCCATACATTGGATGCAATTTAAACTTTAATTTAGAGGACACAGAAAAAAGTAAAGACCCGACAAATACATAATAGCATCACACATACTTTAATACATTTTAGTAATTTAAGTTCCAACTACATTTTAACACTCGTTTTTTTACTAAACCCTTATTAGACTCTCAAATATTTGACGTTGACTGATATGTGCATACAAAATGCATATATAAAAAGTGCATATTGCATATGACGACACATTTCAATTATTCGAACATGATATATTAGTCGATGTATTATTATACCTAGGTAATTGTTAAAGTTTTTGTGACGCATCACTTACAAAACAACTATAGCTAACTAGTGGTAATTTAAAATGACATTTTACTTTAGGTAGAATAATCATATTCAAAATTATAGAAACGCCCACACTAGGGATAAGATTATTTGTAATAATTCAATAGTAAAATTCTTTAAAGATCGTTGGTTAAATTTTTTTGTTCCTTTGGTTAAATTTTTTGTTCCTTTTCGTGAGATTTTATTTATCTTTTAATCTATTGACTATATATAGCTTGGGTAGACATTTGGTAGCGAATACAGCCGAGTTCATAATAAAAATATTTCGATAATAAAAAAAAATTAGACATGTCTCAAGTAAAACATGAAAGTTTTAACCTAAAAAAACATCATAAAATTACTTTAAAAGTCAATTTTAACCATATATTTGATTTACCTTGTATCCAAACTGACAAGTGGCTGAAAGAAAGTGCTGACAGCACCACGACGTCTGAGGAAAGGTATCAGTACGTAATTATATATATTACACGATTTTAAAGAAATTCAATTACTGTTGGAGCGAGATTAAAATGGGATTCGTTTTGTTTATTTTTTGTATACCAATAAGATGTTTTAAACGGTTTGGTGTATGAACATATTTGTAATTTGGCACAGTGGGGGTTATTGTATTCTTTATTTGAGTAGCAAATTAAAATCTAATATAAAATCAATATTTATGAAGCTTTATGAAGCAAGATTGAGAGGTAATAGAGATAAAAAGAGAATTTGGTTGACCTTCGTGACGACAGTAATAATGATCCTGGAGTAAGACGTAAATCTGTCTACTACTAAAAGCATGAGGACCTTTGGTAGGTAGGTATTTATGAAGATGACATTGGACAATGCGATAGAGGTATGTAGAGTGCGATTGGCGCTAAGTTCTCCCTAGCGTGATTAGGTATAAAGCCAATACATAAACAAATATCATATGAATTTAGCTTTAGATTTTAATATATTATAAACACATTAAAATCTCCAGAAAGACGCAGTTGCTTTAATCTCTTCTTCCTATAACGCGATGGTACCCTTTGTGGACAATCTATGGAATGCTAATTAATCTTAACGATTAAATATTTTTTTAATGATTTATGAGAAAGAAGTTTTCTTTGTCATAGTTTCATTATTTTTTGGACTACGAAATTAAATATCTGAGACGTAAAGCACAAGATATAGATCCATACCATATTCAAAACTATAATATAATAACTAAGAAAAAGAGAATAATTAAAGAGACTTAAAAAAGTATTCTTCAGCATTCATTTAACCACCTGTGCATTGTCGCAGTTAATTTTAACTCGCTTTTAGCATTATGTCAGTTACAAATGTTTTTTTTGGTTATATATGTTGCCAATATGTTACAAACTAACTCATAAATATTCAAATACTTTGATTGATTGGCTACCTTTTGTTATTCTTCTAAATTATTCCATCTTGAATTTAATTTCATACTCTACATGACGTATATTAAGTTTTAAATAAAAAAATGATGTTTTAATATTTAAGGCTGTCGTGGTACAGAGGCACAAGTGTGTGAGTGGAACCGATATATTGTGGGTTAGATTCCTACGAGAGGGAGTGAAATATTTAATATTTTCATTCCCTCGCTCTGGTAAGAGGCAAAGGGCGGCGTTGAGTTTCGCCAAAATTAGGTTCTATTTGTCTATCCTGCTATGTGCGAGATACAGCGTAAAGCTATAAAAAAGCACCAAGCACCGCCCAATTTTAGACTTTGTTAGTATTATATTACCAAAATACCGAAAGAAAAATAATTCATTCTGACGAGCCGGAATCAAACCCAAAACCATTATTTACAGTCAAAATATAATCTAAATCCTATTCAATAAAATATATCTAAACAAAAAATATATACAGCGAGCAACACCTAACATTTAATATTAGTTCATTTTAATACAGGGCGGATGCATAACGTGGCGACTCGAACATTAATAGCGCCGCATAAACAATAAACGCATTAATTGCAAACACCATGTATTCATAAGTTTAAATTAAATTTCTTAATGAACAAATAGTTAATGAACAGTAAATATTAAATTGATTAGGTTTTTTAATTGTATTTGACATTATGTATTATATAAACTAGTTATTAGCTGTGGCTTCACTTGCATGGTCAAATGGAAAAATAACTTAGAGCTGTGTATAACACATGACACATTGAAGAATACATCTAATATAAATATTTTCTTCATACAAATCAGTAGTACTTGAGATAAGTGCTTTCGATCAAAAAAAATTTCCAATTTTTTTTACAATATTAATAAATTTTAATTACAAAGTTAGGTTCAATTTGCACTCGGAAAAATGAAATATTTAATATTTTCATTTCTTAGCTGGTAACAAGGCAAAGAGCAACGTTAACTTCCCCTACTCAACATGCAATCCCTCAAAAAATCAAAGAAAAGTAGGAAATAGAAGAATCTAAATGGAGAACGGAATGTTTTAACACTAAGTTCCCAGACTCCCTCCGTCTACCCCGCTGTGAGATGGAGCGTAAAGCTTAATATAATAAATAATTATTATTTTACATGTAAAAAATATATAAAAACACTACAGTTAAGATACAGTTAAGTTACTTCATTATAGCTTAATAATTTTTCCATACTCCTTTGTTTAGGATTTAAACGGTCTATTTGTTACTATTTTGACTAAGTATCTAATAATAGTATACGTTTCTGTTTCAAAAGACAAAGGCATTTGGAGCGAGAAGCGGAAAATATTTTTACGTGACTGTAAAATGTGTAGCATTTGTTAGTGTGGATATAACGGTATGTAGATTTTTGCGATTTTTCTTATGTAATTTTACTTAAAAAAATAATAATAATAATATATATTTTTTTACTTATTATTGATTTAATTTAGAAGAAAGTAGAAGTTTTTAGTATTAAGATATTTTGTTTCCTAATTTCTTTAAATTTTTCAAGGCTATGTGAGAAATCAACGCCCATTTACAACCATTGTACTACAATCTGTTAATTTATTTAGCTGAAACTGGTGTATATAATGTGCTAAGAACGGTACAATAAAGAAATAGATATATTTAAAAAATTAATATTATAGGGACTATAGATTAATTCGTAAATCTTTAATAAAAAAATGGTCCTTGAAATATATGTTGAGGCCAGTCGTGGCGCAGCGGCACGAGGTGTGACTGCAAAACCGACTGGTTGTGGATTCGATCCCCACTCGAGGAGATGAAATATTTACTTAAATTTATATTTCCATTTCTTCGCTCTGGTGTCGAGGTTAAGCGCGGCGTTGAGTTCTGCCACTCAACACGCAATGCCTCCAGAATTCGGCAGAAAGTGGGGAACGGAGTGTCTTAACACTGGGTTCCCTCTGCCTACCCTGCTGTGTGCGGGATACAGCGTGAAGCTAATTTAATTTAATTTTTTTTAAATATATGTTATCTCGACCTTATTAGACAAATTTCGGCGTTAGGAATTTCGATAATTATTTAACAATGACTTTAACAAGTCTTGGAATCACTAAGTATTACACTATATAAAGATTTTTCTACAGATTTGCCAACTTCTGAACGAGTTTAATAAGAATTGAAACATTGATAAGAATTGAGGAACATATTATATTTCTTTTGTCTAATCAGATCAAGATTACATCTACATTTCGAGGATAATATTATCATTAAGGATTTGAACCCACGAGAATTATCTACATTAATTATTATGTTTACTTTTTACTATATACCTATTTCTTTAATTTCCATCACACAGTATAAATGGTTGTACTTCTTAAAAGATCATTGTACCGTCCACATATTACATGCACCAGTTTTAACTAAAATCTACAATGTTCACTCAATTTTCAGCTTTATTCCATTTCAATAAGAGGGTTTTTACCTCTTCAAAGCTATCCATGGATATGTAAATAGAAAATTTGAAGAATTTTGCCTTCATAAACTATGGCTCTAATATTTGACATATGTAGGTGTATTCCGTACGCAAACAAGTGTATGCGAAATGCATATTAATTGGTCGTTTCTGTTGTTTTAGTACAAGTGTGGGTGGTCATATATAATGTCGAATAGAAATCTGGTTAATCGATATTTTAAGTGACTACTTGAATGACGCGAAACTCTGTTATTAAACGATTTTTTTCAGCATATGCTGATATAGCGGGATAGTTGGCGGAACTCAACGCCGCGATTTACCTTGTTACCAGAATGACGAAAAAATATTAAACATCGGAGGAACTTCCTTTTCCGAGTGGGAATTGAACCAACAACAGTGCCGTTTACAATTACGCGCTCTGTGCCTCGATAAAATGTATATATAGTTTAACGAACGGGATAACGAATTATTTTCATTTCTTTGCTCTGGTAGCAGAAAAATGTTTGGATTAACCGTTTGAATACCGCCACTTAATATGTGTTGTAAAAAACTACTAAGAAGATAAGATGGAAACTAAACTACGTTTTAGTTAAAACACGCTATACGCAGGATAGGACATAGAATATTCTTTAAACTAGCGAAATTGAAGAACGGAGTGTCTCAACACTGGGTTCCCTATGCTTTCCCTACTGTATGCGGGATACAGCGTGAAGCTGATTTTTTTATATAAAGACTATTATATTTAAATGTGTGCTTTCATCTCTACCGCATAATTTCACTAACGACCAAACTAGGTAGAGTTAATGATCCAAAATACGTTAATTACTTGAGCTTTCAATTCGTGGCTTGAATATAAAATGTGGATATTTTTAAGATTTTCTAAGTTAGTTAAACACAAATAAGAAATGGATGTTAGTAGTAGAGTCAATATGCTTAAATAATCATGTATAACATTTTAATTAATATAGGCATCATGGTGCAGTGACACAGCATATGACCATAAACGCGACGGTTGTGGGGTCAATTCCTAGTCACGGGAAAGAATTATTTTCATTTCCCTCCTCCTTTCCAAGTAAAGAAGACAAAACGCACCGTTAAGTTTGGACACTCAACAAACAATATCTCGAAAATTGGCCGAAAAGTAGGAAACGGAGTGTTTCCTCTGCATATCTTGCTACGTGCGGGATACTACGTGAAAACGTACCTTCATTACAAGACCGAAAGCTCCCATTTTAAAGATTATTCTTCCACATAAGATATCTCTACACTTACAATTAAAAGGCGAGTCCAATAAAAATGTACGGAGAAAGCAAAATGAAATATATTTAAAAAAAAAACAAAATAACCGAAAACAACTAAAAACGTTATTACAGAATGAACACCGAGCTACTATTACTTATTAATTTCGAAGCGGTTTTTATTAAAGCTTTGAGTTTTGATTAATGATTGCTCTGGCGACCGGGACGGGACGTGCGTACGTGTTTTTACACCACGGGCCACGTCCACCACCCTCGCGCCTCGAGGGCAGTAATTAGTCGAAATTGAATATTTTGAGCTACTTTCGTATCATTTGTACATTTTTTTTAAATATATTGTTGTTGATTTGTGTGAAATCTTATGTGAATGGAGAGTGAGAAAGAAAAAATAGAAATATTTTTGTTGCTTTTTTGCGCAGGGTAGAGGAGGTAAAGACACTCTGTTTCCCATGTTTATGGTTTTTTTATGAAATTTACCCACAGTGAGAAACGCAGTGTCTTAAAACTAGGTTCCAAAGGTTTCTTCTGCCTACTCGGCTATGTGCGGGATGCTATGAGCTACGTACGTTACACGTTCCTCACACAGTTCTCAGCGTTATGCCCAAATATATTATTCCTTTACTGGATTTTTTTTTGTATTAGACGGTTGATATATTTAATGAAATATTGCTTCGACTGATAATAGAAACATTTATACATTGCGTGTTGAGTGGCAGAAATCAACGCGGCGCTTTATTATGTTACCAAAGCGAGGAAATGTTTTTTTTTTTCTTTCGAGTGGAAGTCGAACCCACAGCCGTATCGTTAACAGTTACGGCTTTCCTGCGCCGCACTATGGATAATGGTAGAACAACGGCAGATCAAAATTCATTTTTACTAAAGTCGTCCCTGACGCACTTTTTATTTTTTTTAAATAGTATAATAGTGGACCTTTAATGTAATGAATTATTTTTTCGTGAATTACATTTGGAATATATTTTTTTTATTGTGAGAAATTGTAATACGTAAGAATGTCTATTTCAGATTGTTCGCATCGATATTTTAAACTTAATTTCCTTAAGTTCGCATCGATATTTTAAACTTAATTTCCTTAAGTTTTTGAAAGAGATGAAGAAAGGACGGAATGTAAGATCAGTGTAAATAGTAAGATATTAGAACAAGTGAATGAAGTGGTATACTTGGGAAGTATGTTCAGTAGAGATGGAAGATACGAGATGGATGTGGAAAGGCGTATTGCTGCCGGTAACA